>JBBBDQ010000865.1:715000-780000 GCA_037127315.1 Ascarosepion bandense | reverse complement strand
CACTCTCTCTCTCTCTCTCTCTGGTGTTAGATTTTTACATTTTTAGTTTTAATATTTACTCCCGGAACAAAAACAAAAGACCCTTTGAGATTTTTTTTTTCATTGAAAACCTGACTATCTTTGCGCATTTTTTTTTTTTTTTGACGTAGACCGATTAATTCACTATTACTTTTACCGGAATTCTCTTCCAGAAGAAAGACAACCCAAATTTATCTTCAGGAACAATGCATTTCTTTCTATAAAAAAAGACGACGCAAAAAGAAAACGGTTTACTTTGTATTATTCTTATTTCTTTTTTTTATGTGATAAACCATAGCTTGCTTTTAATTCAAAGTTTTAAACTTATTTTTAAAAATATTTTTGACTTCTTTGTTAAAATCTCTTTTGTTTGCTTCCGAACTGGCTAGAGAACGAACATTTAAAAGAAAAACTCTTTTTTCTTTCAAAATACAAATAATAACAGATAATGAAAAAAAAAGCCAGATTTCGTTTTTAATTGAAAAAAAAAACAAAATACTTTAGCTTGATTAAAACGGTTTTTAAAGTTATTACAAAACAAAATTAATACTTAAGAAAAACAATTTAAAAAATCATAAATGTCGAAAAAAGCGCTTGTATCGTCACGTTTTTACTGCTAACTTTTACGAACAAGACTATTTGTGAGTTAATGGGTTACTTTAAAACGAGACAAACGACGCATAAGTAATATTTTTTAACGTCTAATATCTGGTCTGGCGCTACCCAATCCTCATTTACTAGCCTCAGCAGAGTTCAAAGCTTTTATACAGACGTGTTTATGAAGTATTATTTTTAATGCTACAACCATTTTTTAAATCATTTAACCCCAAGAAAGAAGATAATGCCACTAAGATACAAGGAAAGTTATTGGAAGTGTAAAGGAATGAGAAGACAATCGAATTGTTCCGATGTGCACGAAACCAACGTAAGTCAGTCAGTTAAGTGCCATACGTGATACATGCTTGGGCGATCATGTCTCTAAAGAGACATCACTGACTGGGCAGAAGGTTATCCCGCAGTAGGTTGCCATTGCTTTCTTCGGTAGACTGGTTGCCGACCAAGGCTATAGAACCCAGTCTGTCCTGCTATTTAACCCATAACTGGAAGGAAGAGACGGATTAATACCTTTCTCAAGGGTATTTGCACGAAAGTAAACCCCGAAAAAAAATTGAGGGTTTTTTTTGTCGAGATTTTGCTTCAGTTAGAGGTTCACGTGGTCCCACACGAACGAGTCCCATCTACGCCGGGTTTGGGAATTAAATGTTCTATTTTCTTTCAGCAATGCTTTTCCTTTGTTGCATTCGTAAGGCGCTAATGCCCCTAAGACACAGGGATTTATTTTGAGGGAAAGAGAATGAGAAGGCTTTAGTGAAGAGAAAAGGAAATAAAAAAAGTAGGTTTCAGGTAGGCGGAAGATGGCGATTGACGTTGCATATAATTTTTTGAAGATTTTATGCAGTAGGGAAGTAATAAATCGTGAGTTTCCCAGGCAAAAAATGAGAGAAAAGAATCTTTTAGAATAGAACTTACGGTTACATTGAGTTGTTTCAACTGTGAAGCGGGGAGACTTAATAGTCAATCTTGAGGTACGCCTACATTCACACGGTTGGTGAACTAAGAAGTAAAACTGATTAGAGCAGCTGCTACGAAAACATTTATAAAAAAAAGACCGGGGTAAGCCATATTACGGTAGTGGAAAAGTAAATTAAGTCGAGATGCCAGCAGAAAACCGATAATATTACAGACTCTTGTGATTTCGTCAAGAATATGGAGATATATAGTAGAAACACTTGATCAGCTATGGCAGCAGTATTCAATGCAAGGATGAATAATAGATTTATAAATGTACAAGATGGATTCTGATGAGAAGAGCATGACAGAGTGGGCCAGCTCTCTTAGCATCAAACCTAGGCGCTATATTGAAATTAGGAATTTAAGCATGAGAACTTACTTCAACTAACATTAAACTTGGCATGGGTTTAGAAGCCAGACGTTTGGGTTTAAGCATTTGAGAAATTAATCATATGGCCAATATAGCCACCCCACTTCATGCCCATGAAAACCCAAGAAGGCGCAATGAGTCGGATTTCTGGAGGTTAGCATCAGCCATAATGATTGGGGATTCAAAATAGAGGCCTATTTCCACATAAAATGTTGTCGAACTATCAATTCCAGCACTTCACATCTTTACAGCTAAGATCCAAATAAGGTCAATATCTTGAATGAGATTTCACTATCTTGTTCAACTATATATATATATATATATAGTCATCCACAGACAAATTTGTTTCGCTGTATCACAGCTCATCAGTACGGTTAGACATCTGATTGCTTCTAGCCGAATGGACATTAGTCGGCGATTCTATCTCTGGGCTCAGTACAGGAAGGCGGACTTTGGCGTGTTATATACAATATAAACACACGCCAGTAGATGAGTTGAATATATGGATCGAAATACGATCAGATTCGTCTTTAAAATTATCTCTGAAGAAGCTTGTTAAAGGGAAGCATGTAAGATTGAAAACACTTTTTCCTACCTGTTCTTTACTTATTCTATATATATATATATATATATATATATATATATATTAGTCATCCACATACAAGACCGTTTCGCTGTATCACAGCTCATCAGTGTGAATAAACACATTCACTTGCTTCTGGTCGAAACTCGACCAATTTGGTGTCAGTCGGAGTCGCTACGCCCTAAGCTGGAATCAGTGAAAGGAAATTTTAACGCGTTGTATATCAGCAATGTATACACACGCCAGTCACCGAAAGAATTCATTTAATTTCTGAAGAGTAGTGCTTATATCGCAAAAGTGGAAACTGTTTTTAAAATTTTCTTCTCTCGAGAGCTCAATCGTAATGAGAGCATAATATATTAGTCAACCATATACAATCCTGTTTCGCTGTATCACAGCTCATCAGTGTGTAGACACGGCCACTTTGCTTCTGGCCGGGATCGAAACTAGATCGATTTGCTGTCAGTCGGGGTCGCTATGCTCTAAGCCATAGGCTTATATATGTATAGTTTTAGTGCAAATATTTTGTCACTTTTACTGAGCAGGTCCATGCCGATTTCGAAGATTCGTGAGGACACAGTTATGTCTTCACTCTTCGGGGCTGTTTGTTTTTTCTGCAGAAAATCTAGGAAAATGTAGGATTTATTTTGTTGCACGTGTTTATATGAAGGAGCAAAGATGTCATTGGTTTATCAATGCTTTTAAACCTGAGAATGTTCATGAATATTCATCAGGTCGTTGAAAGATTAAACAAAACACATGGAGGGCACAAATAAACGAGTTATACACAAGAAAATGTTTTTTTTAATGAATATTATTTAAATTCTATACATAATGTTATCGTCTATGATGGACGCATGTGCTGTATTTTTTGCTTTCCCATACATCCTGAAAGTTTTAGGTTATGCTCTACAAGTCAGTCAGTTAAGTGCCATACGTGATTCACGCTTAGGTGATCATGTCTCGACTGGGCAGAATATTTTTCTGCACTAGGTTGCCATTACATTCTGTGGTAGAGTGATTGCCAATCAAAGGTATATGTTTTGCTATTTAACCCCAAGCTGGAAGGAGAAGAGACGGATTAATACCTTTCCCAAGGGTATTTTCACGTAAGTGAATAAAACGAATTCAATTGGAATTCGAACTCGGTTCTCCGATTTCTCGTTTCCAGCCGATATTCACTACGCCACAAAGGCACATCCTATGCCCTACAAGACAATAGTATATATGAAAATAAGCTAATGAGAACTGTAAATCTTTCTGAATAATAAATGTCATAATGTCATAAAGTAGAGAATTCAGTTGACTCATATTTTATAACTACTGTTTATTGTACCACCAATATCTAAACTTATTTATAACTGGAACTTTGTGTGTGTATGTGTATGTGTGTGTGTCAAACAATGTTTGAAAAAATTCTCTAACTTTATATATATATATATATATATATATATATATATATATATATACATGCAGAAGGCTTAAAAGTTTCCTCCGCCTGTATATTAATATCTGACCTTATGTCAGAATTATTTTTAAATCAGTACTTTTTGTGTGTGTGCAGAAATTTTCTCACGTTCCATTCATGGTATCATCAGCATCCTTCTATAGAACCACATTTCGATTAATTGAAGTATTTCCTTCATCTTTAATGAGATTGCCAAGCATTGAAAGACAGCCATCGCATAATCCAGTACTCTCTTCTTTGTTTCCAGCGAAATTTTCCTGTCTCCTAATACTATACTCAGCTACTGGAAAGCACCCTTGGCTATGGCAATTCGCCTTCGGATCCCTGTGTACACATTTCGTTTTCTGTTAGAACATTTCCCAGGTAATTAAATTTTTGACTTGCTTGATTTTAGGATCCCCGTTCTGTAGTTGGTATTTTTGGCTCCTCTTTATCTGATTTTCCGACTCAAAAGAATTTTGCATTAAAATTCTCATCGAGGCTCGTTGAGGTCAACACCAAGCGGTGATTCTCATGCTTAGATGCAATTTTCAGTTCATACGTTGAATTTATGTTTTTTCTAAATCTTTAATTTTAATTAAATTGATTAACTTATTTAAATTTAAATCTTGCGATGTTTTTAACAAATTTATAATGTATTAAAGATTTCAAATTTGAAATTTAGATGTTCATCCGTTCGCTAAGAAAGGGTATAAATTTAGGGATATGCTAATAAGATCAAAAGATTTAGCAAACATCTGGTTTTGATGTGCATTTTAATGCAAAATTGAGTCGCTTCATCAGATAAAGAGGAACCAAAAATACCAACTACAGAACGGGGATACTAAAATCAAGCAAGTCAGAAATTTAATTACCTGGGAAATGTTCTAACAGAAGACAGAAAGTGTACACAGGGATCCGAAGGCGAATTGGCATGGCCAAAGGGAGCTTTCCAATAGGTTGAGTATAGTATTAGGAGACAGGAAGATTTCGCTGGAAACAAAGAAGGGATTACTGGATTATGCGATGTCTTTCTTTCAATGCTTGGCAATCTCATTAAAGATGAAGGAAAGACTTGAATTTATAGAAATCAATCGCAATGTGGTTCTACAGAAGGATGCTGAGGATACCATGGATTGAACGTGAAAAAATTTCTACACAGACACAAAAAATATTAATTTAAAAAAAATTCTGACAATAATATTTCAGCCCTCCCGCATATATATATATTTATATATTAGTCATCCACATACAAGCCAGTTTCGCTGTATCACAGCTCATCAGTGTGGCTAGACATAACCACTTGCTTCTGGCCGGGATCGAAAACTCGACCAATTTGGTGTCAGTCGGAGTCTGTTCTCCCTAAGCCATCGGGGTTAGAGAAAGGAAATTCTAACGTCTTGTATGTAAGCAGTGTATACAGGCACCAGTCACCGAGAGAACACAATTCATTTCTGAAGAGTCACGCATTATAGCCGAAGTGGAAACTGTTTTTAAAATTTTCTGTATATATATATATATATATATATATATATATATACTTCTATATATATATATATATATATATATATATATATATATATATGCGAAAATGTTTTTGGTTATAAAGTGGATTATTTTAATAAAATATGTTGTATCTTATTTTTTGTATTTTGCTCACGTGTTTCTAATCTTGCGCTCTTCATCAGACAAAGAGTGATTTGCTTTGTTTTTTTTTTGTAAGCGTTTCACCCCGAGCAAGGCATGTCACTGCTACTACTGCGCAGGGGGCTACATAGAGTGTAGAAAGGATGATTAAATATAGGAAATGTCAGAGGGTGGGTGATAGGCGGGTAGGGATACTGAGAATGGTTAAATATAGGAAATTTCAGAGGGTGGGTGATAGGCGGGTACGGGTACCGAGAATGAGGGTTGGGTAGATGAGAGTGTTCTGAGAATAATTGGGAGTTAGTGTGATAGGAGGTGTCTATTGACCCTACATTTAAACACCTGGAGATTGTAGCTGTCGGGAAAGCAGACTTGTAGAAGGGAGTTCCACAGGCGGGAAGCGCGAGAAAAGAAGCTGTTGGAGTAGAACTTACGGTTACATCTTATCTGTTTAACTGTAAAAGGGTGGAACCTAGTTGCTAATCTAGTATCTCGTGTAAATTCGTGCTTAGGCGGCACCAGTGATCTAAGTTCATCGGAGCAGAAGCCATGAATGTACTTTTAGAAAAGGCACAGGGAAGCCACATCACGCCGGTGAGAGAGTGGTTGCAGCCGGTCTGCCAAGTCAGTATCAACCACGTTACAGATCCTCCTTTGTATTTTGTCAAGAAGCCCAAGGAGAGTAGCAGGGGCACCCGACAGATATGGCAGCAATATTCAATACACGGGCGGATGGTAGATTTCTATATGTGCAGGATAGATTCAGGTGGGAAAAACTTCCGGGCGCTACAAAGAATTAAAGAAGGCGATGATTGAACACTGAAACGATAAGGATAATTATTATTTAATAAAAATATTCCCCTTTCTAACTTAAATTATTTGCGTTTTTTTCCTTTTTATTTAAAATATACACTTTTCTCTCTAATATATCTTGTCGTCATTTTTGACGGCAGGGTACACTCGAACTAGCATTAGTAAAATTTCGTTGGAAAACAAAGACGTTGGCTTAAAATAGTTAATTCTTGATTTTTCACACACACATACACACATACACTCACTCTCACAAACACAGTCATATATACAGTGACACGCATAAGTATTGGATACATGTTATTTTTGGTTATAACTCTAGTTTATGTTCGCCATTTTGCCTGATATTTGGTAAGTAATATCACGTAAATTTGTTTTAGTTGTATGTGGAAGGAAAATTAAAAACTCATTGTTGAATCCATTTTTTTTTTATCAAAGTTCAAAATTACTCTATGCAAAAGTATTGAATACATGACACTTTTTTCAAGTTTCCAATTGAAACTTTGTATTTTAAAAGGCTATGAATATTCAAATTTTCGACAGTATTGGAATGTTATCTCTGATTAATCAAAGAAGCACACAATTGCTCACAAGATAGTGCTACTAATCATCTGAGTCTTTGATGTGCATTCTGCAATTCAAGGATTAAAAATGGCAAAAACTAAAGAATTATCCAGAGATATGCAAGATAGAATCATTGAACGTCACAAAGAAGAACAAAGTTACCGAAAAATTAGCAAAGAAATGAATCTAGCACTAAGTACAGTAGGAAATATCATCAGAAAGTATAAAAAGTATGATGACGGTACAGCAAACCTTCCAAGAAATGGAAGACCGAGAAAAATAAATGAGACGACTTCAAGGTGTATCAGGAGAAACGTGCAAAAAAAAAAAACCCTTCATTATTTGTTCTGAAATTAAAACTGATCTTGAGGGTGCTGGAATTAATGTAAGTAAGGATACCATTAGCAGAGGCTTTCATTTAAGATCACCAAGAAAAGTGCCTTTACTGAAAACCAAACATGTCAAAGACCGATTAATGTTTGTCGAAACTTATGAAAAGGAAGGTATGGGAAAAGAAAATCTAGTCGGATGAAACGAAAGTTGAACTATTCGGAAGGAAAACAGCGACAAGTGTTTGGCGAAAAAATGGCACTGCCTTCAACTCACAATACCATCCCCACAGTTAAGTTTGGGGGTGATTCCATTTTCATCCAAGGGCACTGGCGAGTTACAGATTATCCATGGTAGAATGAATGGTAGCATGTACAGGGAGATTCTAGAAAAGAACCTTCAGAAATTTGCAACTTCTTTAGGACATGGTCGGAATTTCGTGCTTCAACACAACAATGATCCCAAACATACCGCAAAACTTACAAAGGAATGGTTTGAAAATAATGGTATTCGTACTCAATTGGCCAAGTCAGTTTCCTGACTTGAATCCAATTAAGAATTTGATGAATACTTTGAAGGTTAAAGTTCATAAGCGGAATCCACAAAATATCAAGCAATTAGCAATATGCGAGAAAGAATGGGTAAAGTAAGGGTGGATAAGTGTGGAAAACTTGTGGCCAACTATAGAAAGCGACTAGAAGCAGTAAAACAAAACAGAGGCTACGTAACAAAATATTAAATTGATGTATCCAATACTTTTGCATAGAGTAATTTTGAACTTTGATAAAAAAAATGGATTCAAATATGAGTTTTTAATTTTCCTCCACATGGAAGCAAAACAACTTTATGAGATATTACTTAACAAATATCAGTCAAAATGGCGAACATAAACTAGAGTTACAACAGAAAATAACATGTATCCAATACTTATGCGTGTCACTGTATATATTTACAAGCGTGTGTATGTATAACAGCAATACTTCCTGAAAAATCGCTACGCTTGAAATACCGAGTGTAATGCCCACACACACACATAGATAGATAGATAGATAGATAGATAGATAGATAGATAGATAGATAGATAGATAGATAGATAATTTTGCATAGAGTGATAAATATATAGAAACTTTCTTTTAAAGCGATATAAATACCGCACCGGTTACCGCAGTTTCAGCTCAATGAACATCAGGCTGATTTGAATAGCTAATCTAAACTTATTTATAAATGGAACTTTCTGTGTGTGTGTGTGTGTGTGTGTGTGTGTGTGTGTGTGTGTGTGTCCGTTACCTATAGACTCCGAAACGGCTGAACTGATTTTCCTGAAAATTTACACAGTTGTACTATAAGCGTCTGTGAATGTTCTTAGCTAGGTTTTGTGTCGAGGTACCCCCGATAAATATCGAAAATCGATAATCGAAAAAATCGGGTTATAGAAGGAGTGGTCCGATTTTAATCAAATTTGATACACTCAGAGACAAAGACATAAGAAACGATATTCAGAAGTTTCAAGGTTGCAGTTCTTACAATAGTGCAGAAAATCGATAATATATATATATATAAAAGGCAAGATGTTTGCATGTGTGTCTGTTTATCTACCTGTATGTCTGTATTTTTTTCAGCCCTTTTATTTTAGTTTTTGCTTCGGGTTTGTCTCTAAGTAGGTATAATTGTAGTTCTTAGTCTCAGCCATGATACTATTTACTCAGAGGACGTGTTTAGGCTTTAAAATTCAGTTTACGACGAAAAAAACTTATCTGATATCGATACCAGGAAATCAAAATTTGACTTACATCCATTCATTTTTCTTTCAGTCTACGGTTTCACTTTAACTGGAAACAACTATTGGTTTTTAGTCTTTCGTGCCAACGTCAAAAGAGTCTGAGCTCCATGACCATGGATTAGTTTTAAAGCTTTCATTACACCCGACCAACGCCGGGTTATACTGCTAGTTGTTAAATAACCAATCCACTAAAACGACAATCAGAGGTCCAAAGCGGTTGATAGAAGTTCGCACGAAAATACGGCCACATATACAAACACATACGACTGATCTCTCTTGTGACAAATCTACACTGCTTTTTAACGAACATCACCAACTCGGCAGTTATACTTTTGATATTTTACAGCGTTCTGCTAGATAGTTGAACTAATTTAGTCAAACCTAATGCTGCAAGTCTGAAATTATACAAGTGTTAAGAATTGTGCATTACTTGTTAATTTTCTTCATGAATATTGATTGCAAAATTAAAAGGAATTCTTTACAAGTCTTCTAATGTCGATCATCCAAAAATGCGGTTTTAGGAACCAAACAAAAATTATCAAAATTAATTAGTGTAATGTGCCACCTGCATTAGCAAGTTTCTTCTCCATAAAGTTGATATCCGAAATGGCAACGCCTCATCAAAAGAAATGAACGAAACGTCGAATAGCAGAAATGTCCGAACCAAGAAGAACAAAGAAAAACAAAATGAATAAAATGGAATTATAATGACGTCCTTTCTGAAGAATTTTGGTCGAAATTATCCATAAGGGATAACGGGTGATACATTCTTCCCCACCCCTTCACACTCATAGAAACTGATCAATATCAGCAGCTTATTTACATTATTCCAACTGTTGACCTCATCTTTGTTGCCATATTCACGACGTTTCGGTTGTTGTACGCCTCGATCCATCTTCAGATGATTGGAACTTTGAACTAAACCCCTTATTTCATGAAGAAGGTCGGACCGTACAACTTCTAAAAGGTCAAGAATATGGTAACGAAATAAGAAAAAGAACAATCCAAAATTATGTAAATAATTAAAATAACTCAACTCAGAAATGTAGGGAAATAATTGCAGCTTGAAAAGAAAAAAACTTACATTAATTTCCGTTGCATAATATTCTTGTTGTCAATGTACATTGCTGCCGGGGGATTTGAACCTCCTCTGTCCGACTATTGGCCGAAATCTCTAGGAATTGACTTCTTGATATTACTGGCCTCGGAGAAGCGATCCTAGCATGGGTCAACGTTGCAAGCTACCTGTAAACAACCTCAACGCTTCTCACCGAAGTTAAGCAACGTTGAATCTGGTTAGCACCTAGATGAATTACAGCTCGGGAATAGCAACTTGGATGAGCGGAGGGTGTGATAGATAACGGCTTTGAATGAAAAATCGAATAGCGGAGTTTGCATTCCAGTTGAGTTTGTTATATTTACTTACGTGCAACATACTTTTGAGAAATATATGAATCCACCGCTTAGGATTCATACAAGAATTATATCAGGGAAAAATATTCTCAAAAAATCTCATAATCCCTCCCAAAATATATATTTCTGATTTAAATAACCTTATGCATTACATTTATCCACACGCACCTGGTATTTGCAAGCAGTTACCCATTTAGGTACTGACAAACATCAACGTTGCTTAACTTCGGTGATCGTAGACGTACCAGTGGTTCAACGTAATGTGGCCATAAGCACGTTATGTCATCTTCACATGAAAGCTTACAGCACCTGCTATTCCCAAGCGGTTACCCATCTAGGTACTGACCCGGTTCGACGTTGCTTAACTAAGGGATCTTGCTGGAACGTTTCTACGTGATGTAGGCGTGCGCCTACTCAAGTGTATTTTCAGTGTATTTAAGCAAATTATATTTAAAAGAAGCTGCAAGTACATTAAAAATCTTCAATAAGTAATGTAACTATGGCTTAAAAAACTATTTTTCTTGTGTGCCGTGTCTCTTCAGGACGTAGACGGTGACGGCCCTCCACATCCTCCTATCCCTTGTAGCTGTAACACCCTCTGTCCTGTAACCCCGCCCAAACCCTGCTCCGCCATCCGGCTGCTTAAGTCTGTCAATTATGTCACGTGTTACTTTCACTTGTCTATCCTTTCCTCTATCCGTCTCGTGAGTATAAGATTCTCCCAGCCCTCCACCTCATTACATGTTCCAGAAATTTCACCTGATGTTAAGTATCAATTTCTTTTTCGTTCGCATCCTTCCCAAAACCTCGTCGTTGCTCACGTGAGGTATTCTCAGCACCCTTCTGTAGAACCACATTTCGGTTGCTTCCAGTTCTGTAATAGTAGTTGGCCTCTGTCGGTCAGGGTTGACCATGGGTAGCATCCTAGTTGTCTGCTTGGCTGAAGCATCGGCGTCTGTGACAGTAGAAACCGATGTGGGAGTGACAGTCTTTGTTGCAGAAGCTGCATTTATGTTTTGTTTCTGGTATGTCAGTGCTGATACTTTGCTTTCTACGAACCCACCTCTCCATGGCAACTTGTGTCAGTTGCTCCTCCCTTGATTTGAGTTGTTGGGCCAGGGTTCCTCTCCATTTGGTCCGGTTGACTGCTACTGTATTCAAAAAAATAAAATTGGGCATTTCGAGCTAATATATTCAGTAGTTAGCTTGTCTCACTAGACCACTTTCGACTGAATGAGTTCGGGCCTCACTAGGTGCTCCATACTTGTGCGACATCTTAATTTGGGATAGAAGTACAGATAAACCTCAAAGACACTCACTTCATTACAAACATTCATTATTTGTGCGACCCACATAACTAATAGCCTCCTATTCCTCTAAAGAATTAAAGTTATTTGTGTCAGATTCAGTCTGTCAGTTAAATGCCATACATGATACGCTCTTAGGCAATCATGAAACTTTCGAGACATGATTGACTGTGAAGAACATTTTCCCGCAGTAGGTTGACATTACTTTTTGAGACATACTGATTGTTAATCAAGGCTGTAGAATCTAAGTAAGTAGAAGTAACAGATTAATACCTCTTCCAAGGATATTTGCGCGTATGTGAATTCAACTGGAATTCGAACTCGGCTCTGCGATTTCTCGTTCCGAGCCGATATCCACTGCACCACAACGCACATTTGTCAGATCGGATTAGCTTTCCAGTTATAGCTGGTTTATTTCAGTTACTTCGTTATTTTTTTTGCTTCGGTCGCCATCCCGTTAATGATCACAAAATATTGTGACATATTTCTGCGGTCAGCTTGTACAAACAAGTCACTGGTACAATTACTAGTGATCTTTTCTCTGACAATAAAAACTATAACAGTCGATCTTCAAAGATATCTGGAAACTCCAGAAAACTGGATGATGATCTACGTCAAAGAAAATGAAAAATAAGAAATTCTTGTTCAGTAATGAAGAAAGTCAACAGCTTCAAGTCGTTGAGGAAGTGCAAGTAAACCATAACATAATTACGGTACCGGCAAAGGGACTAAAAAGGAAAACAAAAGCACAAATACAATAGACCAGATACAGAAACGATGGCAAGATAAGCCTCTTCTTGTTCAATTTCTTTGCCCGTACTAAACAAGCTGATGTAGACACATCACATCCCCATCCTTGTTTTCGTAGTGCAAGTTTAAAAGCTGAAACCGAAGGTTTTAGTCTTCCTACTCAGGACCAATACTTACTGATTAGTGGTCCTGGGTATGACGGTAAACTGCATCCGGCAGCAAGGCCTCTAATTGTGAGGTTGTGAGGAGCATGGAACCACCTCTTAATTGCTGTTGTTCCCAAGTCCATTCTAACCCGGAGTGGTAGCTCCAGTTAGGATCCCAGCTATGGGCAAATAGTTAACCCCCAAAGTGGGGTCAGAACACTATGAAAGTTTTAAAATAAACATTTATAGAAATATATACATTTTTGAAAGAAAAATATCAGCAATAATACATTAAAAAAATTATTACCATAACATATTTTCGAAGGAAAAAATATTCTTAGCAAAATATTTTTGAATACAAAACTAGAAGACATTTTCAGTTTTCTAAAATAAAGAAAGATAGAAACGAAAAAATTTAATTACAATCTGACTAAATAAATTTTTTCACTATAACCGAACATTATATAAAAGAAAACTTAAAACCCCCACCTTTTTGGCATTAAATAACCCATAGAGGTTGATATTCCGTTAAACAAAACTGAAACTCAAACTTCTTCTTCTTCTTCTATGTGCCCTGTCCCTTCAGGACGTAGGCGTTCATGGATCTCCACGTCTCCCTATTCCTTGTGGCTCTTAGTATGTTTGCTCCAGTTGCTCCTGGCAAACCCCGTTCCGTCATCCACCTGATCAGACCCTGCAAATATGTTATCCGCTGCCTTCCTCTGTCTCTCCTTCCTTCTATCTGTCCAGTCAGTATCAGGTTCTCCAGGCTCTCCTTCCTCATTGCATGTCCCAGGAACTTCAGTTGTCTCTTCCTGATGCTCAGCATCAATTTCCTTTTTGTTGCCATTCTTTCTAACATTTCGTCGTTGCTTGTATTCACAGTCCACGATATCCGTAGCATCCTTCTGTAGAAACACACTGATTAGAAATTACAAAGCACTCAGTGAAAAAAGTGTGTTAAACCAAATGCAGATCATGTGATAAATATCCAGAAACAATTGACCATCTTGCATCAGTTTGCTTGGAATTAGCATCCATTGAATGTAAAATTTTGATTGTATTTTTATGGTCATAGAAAGGGACTACAGTGGTACCATTCAAAAGTAGTTTTCGTAGTATATTAGGTCTAATTTTTAATAGCGAGAGAGATGTGTTCTTGTAAATATTCTTCACGAGTGGGCCCGTGCCATCAAAAATGACGGCAAAATATTTATTTCGATATGCCGTCCAAAATGACAATAACATATATATTGATCTACCTTCTATTGAGTGTTTTTACGCTCTCACACTCTGATTGAACACTATGGAGGAATGGTAGACTTTGAAAAAACAGTAGCTACTCAGTCATCTACGCATCGTTCATTCAGAATTGAATTTGAACACTCCCGGCTGCTGGTGTGTTTAAATTGTATAAAGTCAGCGTTCGAATCGCCGGCTGATGTCAATTCAGCCGGAATTCTTCTTTTTTATTAACAATGCTTCCATTATTTTAATCATTTTTGTATGTGGATGATGCTTTGATATTTGTGTTGTCAAAAAGTATGTTGGAATGAGAAGTCGGAGAGCCGAGTTCAAATTCCAGTTGAATTCGTTGCATTCACTTACACGTCATCACCCTTAGGAAAGGTATTAATCCATCTTTTCTCTCTCCAGCTGAGGGTTAAATATCAGGACAGATTCGGCTCTATAATCTTGGCTCAAAACCATTTTACCTCGCCAGAACGAATAAAAAGGGTTTGCGTTGGGTCAACACACCTACGTATAAAAAAGACATTTTACAGAAACGTTCGACGACATCCTCGCTGATGACGAGGGATTGTCGATGATCTGCTGTGAGCAATAGTTAATAACTCGGAATGATAGAGTAGCCCAATATCTGCACTGGAAAATCTGCAACTTCTACCGAAACAAAACTGCAGGAAACTAGTATAAACACCACCCAAACTCGGTTACAGAGGCAGTTTTATGGGATGTTTTAATACTAACAGAGTAATCGAAATTAGTATTTTGATTGTATTTTTATGGTCATAGAAAGGGACTACAGTGGTACCAATCAAAAGTAGTTTTCGTAGTATATTAGGTCTAATTTTTAATGGCGAGAGAGATGTGTTGTTGTAAATATTCTTCACGAGTGGGCCCGTGCCATTAAAAAAATTATTACCATAACATATTTTCGAAGGAAAATTATTCTTAGCAAAATATTTTTGAATACAAAACTATATTTCTGAGATGAGGTAGTATTTACAGTATTTACATTATTCGGACTATTTTTCTCATCTAGAGAAAACCATTAACATAAAAAATACTAGAGAAACCATTAACATCAAAAGATTGCAATATGAACTCTGTTAAAAAATGGGTTAATGGTCATTAGGTTTATAAGTCCCAAAAATTCAGTTGTTCTTGTCCTTAACTTGGCCCAGTGGATATAGATGTTGGTTAGTTCCTTTGACTTGACTCAAAGAGTTGTGAGTTTAATACCAGGCTACAGCTGTTGTGAACAAGTAGCTTACAGGGTTAGAGGGAGATAATTCATGACTTCCAGAAGAGGCACTACTACACAAGGAATGAAGTTCATATACCCCAGTTATTGTAATAAAGGGTTCGGTTCGAACTTCTTAGCACCTGAAGAAGGCCAGAGCGTACAACGGTTGAAACGTTGTACAAATGGCAACGAAGATGAGGACAATAGTTCGAATAATGTAAATACTGTAATCGAAGTTAGTCGCTCAGAAATCGTGATCAAAGACATAAAAAAAGATGTTTTTTATTGGCATGCTAGCCCTTGCAGGCTTTGAAAATATTAAAAAAATAATATTGAAATATGAGGATCGTGAAAATCTAACAAACAAATGATAATCCTAGTTGTAGTTGGAGTCCTCGGTTTGAGTGGAAAGATTTCCTATAGACTCATTGAAGGGATGTCTGGTAGGTCATGCCTAAAAGAAATACCAACAATTGTACACGAAGGAAATGGGTATGCAACAGAAATCAAAGGAAATAATAATAATAATAATAATAATAATAATAATAATAATAATACAATTCAGTCAGTTAAGGGCCATACGTGATACACGCTTTGGGCGATCATGTCTCGAAAGAGACATTACTGACTGGGCAGAAGATTATCTCGCAGTAGTTGCCATTGCTTTCTGCGGTAGATTGGTTGCCTGCCAAGGCTATCGAACCCAAGCTGTCTGATTTTTTAACTAATAACTGGAAGGAAGAAGTGGATTAATACCTTTCCTAAGGGTCTTTGTGCGTTTCTTTCTTTTTTTCTTTGTTTCTTTGTTTGTTTCTTTCTGCATACGTTTAATTTAATCTCTAATTCTTTTGGCATGCCATTTTCGTCTCTTTCTTTTTTCCTTTTCCTTCTTTCTTTCTTTCTTTCTTTTTTCATACTTCTATTTTCATTTTATCTTCTTTTGCCATGGCGTTCTCCCTTCTTTCTTTTTTCTTTCTATTTTTCTTTCTTTTTTTCTTTCAGTATACGTTTAATTTATTCTTTCATTCTTTTGAAATGTCATTTTCGTCTATTGCTTTTTTTCCTTTTCCGCTTTCTTTCTTTCTTTCTTTCTTTTTGTATGCGTTTAATTAAATCTCTCATCCTTTTGTCATGACATTTTCGTCTCTTTCTTTCTTTCTTTCTTTCATTTCATTTCATCTTTGATTCTTTCTCTTTCTCCTCATTCTCTATTTCTTTCCTTCTTTTCCCAATGCATTTAATTTAATCATTCACCATGTCATTCTTTGTTTTTTCTTTCTATATTTACTTTCATCTTTTATTTCATGTCATCCTCCTCTCTACCATTTGTCCCTTTCTGCATTTAATTTCAGCTTTTATTCTTTCCTCGTGCCATTCTCCTTTTTCCTTTGGTATCTGTTTTCGACGATTAATGTTCTCAACATTTTGCTTTATCTACAGAAAAGAAACAAATATACCCGTGTGCACAAAATGAATGAATGAAACAATGCCTCCACCAAAACAAATAATATATACGTAGATTTCAATCTTACTGATAAGAATTTCAACATCTGATAAGGATTTGATTTATTTCCAGAACTCGTAGAGTTATCATTCTGATCGCGTTTTCTGATGTAAAAGTATAATGACTTTTCACAGGAAGTTTTCTTTTTATAATTGGTGTTTAAGATATGAGTTTTCATATCGAATATCAGTTTATTCCTGTTACCAATTTGGAAAGTGTGTCGATTCTATGCTTTTCTTTGTGTTAACTACATTTAATAGATAGATAGATAGATAGATAGATAGATAGATAGATAGATAGCAGAAAAATAGAAAAATAGGAAATGTTAACCAGTCGAACATACTTCACCTTTAGTAAAGCTTAATCAGAAAAAAGAGATATGATGAAAAACGAAAAAAGAAATGTATTTTTATTTATGCGCTGTTTGATTTTCATTAGTTCATCAGGCTTCTCGTGCATTTGACTTTTTATAACTTTAAGAACGTAAACATGATGGTGATATCGTTGAAAGACAACAAAAAATCAGAGTAATTGTTGATTTTTTTATCGGGTCTAAGCTTCCGGCTCACATAAGCCATTATCAAAGAATATGTAGTGGATTTAGTGTAATATATGATAAACTTAATTCTTTTGTTAGGGTCTGTCGGAGAAATATATATATATATATATATATATATATATATATATATACATATATGTTTGTGTGTGTGTGTGTGTGTGTGTGTGTGTGTGTGTGTGACGGACTTATTATGGCAACAAGTGGCGTTAAGATTTGCTTAATTTGTCAGCTATTTAATGTTAAGGCGCTGCATATTCCGGATATGATAGGTCTCATTGGTATATTTGGTTCATGTGTTTTTGGGAGACCGTGTAGTGTGGGTGTTTTTGGATGGTATGTGATGAGACTCCTCCTGGCTAAAGCTTATCACATATCATCCAAAAACACCCACACTATACGGTCTCCCCCAAACACATAAACCAAATATACCAAAGAAAACTATCATATCCGGAATAGGCAGCGTCTCACATAAAATAGCTGGCAAATTAAGCAAAATCTTAACACCGCTTCTCGGCATATATATATATATAAAACAAAAATTTCGAGCTTTAATTCTGTTGGACAGCCATTTCAATGAGGAAATTCTCGCTTCCTCAGATACGGTGAAAAAAAAAACCTTTATTAATTCATTTGAATTAATAAAGGTTTTGTTTTCCACCGTTGCTGATGAAGCTAGAATTTCCTCATTGCAATGGCCGTCCAACGGAATTAAATCTCCAATTATTTTTTTATATTTTTAAATATTTGACTCTGTCAATATATGCAATATATTTACATAATATATAATATGTACTATTTACACCGAGCCCTCTACCTTGATCAATTTTAATATTAATAAAATGAATATTAATACGATCGGGTTTTTGGGATTTACATATTTACTCATCATTTTGGATTTAATATATATATATATATATATATATATATATATATAATGTTGGGCTCCGACGTTTTTCCTTTTGAAAGTAGACATTACCATTTTGTCTGAGACCAGTCAGAATTGGCAATAGAGTTTATTTTTTTCTTCTTTAAATGTAAGTAATTTTCATGTAATTTTCTCCTTCTTCCTTTCCCTGTCTCTTTAATATTTCTCTATTTTAATGATGTTCTTAAATGAACATTTGTCCTCCCGCGAATGTTTATCTTGTTAAAAGTGTCTTGCAATAGGGATTCATTTTTCTTCTCTTTTTTATATGTATCTGCCATTTTGCTTAAGTGTTGAAAGCCAGCTTCCCAATATAACCAGTGTGTCATTTATAGGGTAGTTTGGATTAAATTTAGTCATTTCAGTTGATTTTGTTTGTGACAAAAAAAAAAAACAACCCCCCCCCCCCAAAAAAAACCGTGACATTTGGCTAAAATGGATTATCTTCACTGTACTGGTAATCTGTAATGCTGAACTGATTCTTTTATTTTCTTAATTACTCCGTCACTAACCTACTGAATTAGTAAGTAATCTCCTGAATTTAACTTAGTTAAAACTTAGAAAATTTCTTTTCTTTAATTCCTTTTTTTAATTAAGCTTTTTTATAATGTGTGTTAATGGTCAAAACGTCTCTTCATACTGAGGGTATTGAGTTGAAAGTTTTCTGGATTTTGCTTCCGCTTGTTATTTAGGAGCCTGAACATACTTAGCGTCTAGAGAGGATGTTTTGATCAACAGTTGAATAATATCAGGGTATGTTGTAGTGCCATATCGCGCATGAATGGATGTCACTACAAATGTCACCGTTGAACAACTCTGAGGCCACCTTATGCTGCCGTCTCCACCAGTTTCCTTCCCACACATGTTGCATTTGACTGATACAACTACTATTCTAGGCCTCTCTTTACCAAAGTTACTCTAAATCATGGCAACACACAATCAGATAAATAAAACTGAACCTGTCAAATCAAAAACACCTAAACGCCTCAACATCTCTTTCTCTAACGTCCGTGAGTCCGTTCCATCTTTTGCAGAGTGGTTTTCCTTCCTCCGCGAAAATTACCCATACATCTTAGCTCTCTGTGGAACTAACTTTGACCCTTTCCTCTGATTTCTCTATTCCTGGTTACCTTCCTCTCAGTAGGAAGGACTCCAATGTCCATATGCATGGCCTTGGTGTTTATCTCAGGGAATATCTCCCTCTAGCTTGGGAGATTTCTCTTGAATCTCCAGACCATACTTGCATTTGTCTCCGTCTCGCTCTACCAAACACGGTTAGCTATATTTTCTTTCTCTACCGCTCTTCTTCCTCTCCAGACTGTTCTATGCTAGACAGCATCTGAGCTAATATAAATTAGGTCATTTCCTTTAATCGTTCGCTAATATATTTCTGTCGGTGACTTTGATGCCCACCATGCCAAACTCTGGAAAACTCTGTCACAGATCTTGCTGCTGTCCATAACATGAACTTTTTAGTCACTCAATCTCTCACGTAAGGATGAACTTCCCCATGGGTTTCTTCAATTATTCCGATAGACTCGGCTCACTTCTAGATCTTTGCTTCATTTCTATCCCTGACTCTTGCCATGCCATGCAGCTCTGTCCTCTTGGAAACACTTATCATGCTGTGGTTTCCGTTAATATCTTCTTTTACTTCCTCTCCTTCTAAGAAACTTCTACTATCATAATGTCTTACTTCTATCAAAGAGCGGACTGGGAAGCGTTCCAAGGCTTCCTCTGTGATGTCTCTTGGAACAAACTTTTCAATCTCCCTGTTAAAGACTCCGCCTCCGAGGTGAAAGCTGACGTTGATGCTTTCATCTAATCCAGGAAGTTTCAACTTAACCCTCATTCTTCTCGTTGATTATTTCCTACTTGCTAGGTCGCTACTTCTTTCGGCTTTACCGGAGTGATGCGTCTGACTATAACAGGCACCTTTTTGTCTCTGCTCGCAGTGAAGGCAAGCGTCTCCTAAATGATGCTAAACTGTTGTTTGACTCCAAGAACTACTGGCAGCTCTGCAACAGCAAATCCTTGATCCCTCCTCTACTCAATAAGTTTGAGGTGGTCCTCAAATCATCAAAAGAAAAGACTGAGTGATTTGCTCGCAAATTCTCTTAGAACTCCACACTTGTCTCATCTAGATTACCCACACCCAACTTCCCTCCTGGAACTGACGCCGAACGGAGTGATATATACATAATCTCCTCTCTGGTTTCTAATATTATTTCTAAGCTTGACTCCCATAAAGCAAGTGGATGTCTTGGAATTCCAGTTCACGTCCTTAGGAAATGTGCACTTGAACTCCCTCCTATTCTCTCAAAACTCTGTACCTGATGGCTTGCTGCTTCTTGCCATTCTGCTTGTCGGAAATCATCCTCTCTAGTTTCTGTTTTCAAAACTCTTGAGAGCCCTCCCATCCCTCTAAATATCTATCTATCAGTCTCTTTAACAAATGGTTCGAGGTTATTATTAATACTGAAATGATTCAACGTCTCATATCTAATAGCATATTCTCAGACAAGTAGTATGACTTCCACTTTGCCAGGTCTACTGCTGATGTACTAACGGCCATCACCGAATACATATATCAGGCCGTTGATAAAAACGGCGAATATCTCGAATATGTTTAATAGCATACTGGTTTTTTGTGCGAGCTACAGTGTAACTGAACGATTGTTCGATTTAATCTGTTCGTTCCTGTCTCATCGTAAAATTATGGCCGTTCTGAATAGGCATTGCTTTCGAATCTTTTCATGTTACCGCAGGTGTCCCCCAAGGCTCTATCCTAGTTCCTAAGCTCTTCCTGATATTCAACAATGAAGTTCTCAACTTCTCTCAAACCCCTGGCAGTACGGCATTGTTTTGGAGTAAAACAATTATATATATATATATATATATATATATATATATATATGTGTGTGTGTGTGTGTGTGTGTGTGTGTGTGTGTGTGTGTGTGTGCGTGTGTGTGCTAACAGAAAGAATTAGCTCATTAAACAAAATAAAATCGATAAATGGAAGAGAAAATTGATAGACATGTCTATAACCAGATTGATAGACTGAACAATAGATACATAGATAGAAAATTAACATAATATGCTCGTTATATATATATATATATATATATATATATATATATATATATATATATATATATGTATTAAAAAAGGATTAATTCAGAGATGTTGAATGGCCATTTCGATATGAAGATCCCCACGGGGAACGACACATCACCTCAGCAACAGAAAAAAACCTTTCAGAAACTGGAGAAAAATTAGTCTACTTTTCCTTTTTAAATAGATTGCAAAGAAATTAAAAAATAAATAATAAAATAAAATAAAATAAAAATAAATAATAAAATAAAATAAAATAAAAATAAAAATAAAGGGAAAGAAAAAGAAAAAGAAAAGGAAAAAGAAAAAGAAAAAGATAGAATAAAATCAAATAAATAAGAAAAGAAAAAAAATTGACATCGTCTGGGTTCGCAAAAAAAAAAAAAAAAAGGGGAGAATGTAACTAAAAATTAACAGACAGCCGTGTTAAATCGACGTCAGTTAAAGCAACACGGAAAAAAGGTGGTAAGAGAGATAAAAGAAGGAAGGGAGGGAAAAAGAAAGAAACTAAAGAAAAAGATTTTTTTAATTATTACAGACGCTGGACAAATTTTGCTCTGTAATATTTTATTACATGGAGCTCTCTTCCTGTATCATTTTTTAATATTAAAATAAACTTTTAATATTAATTAGGATCGGGTTTTTTGGAATTTACCTTCCTGCTTTTTATCCTTGGATTGAAGTATCTGAATTAAAATATATATATATATATATATATATATATATATATATATATATATATATATATATATTAAATCCAAAAGGATGATCACATAGGTGAATGCCAAAAAACCACTCCTAATTAATATTAATTTCATTAATATTAAAATTGATCAAGGTGGAGGGCTCGATGCAAATGTTATATTCTATTTACAGAGCCAAATATAAAAATGAAACAAAAATTTCGATATTTAAATCCGTTGAACAGCCATTTCTATGAGGAAATCCTCGCTTCTTCAGAAACGGCGAAAGGAAAATTTTATTTACTCAAACTCAAATGTAATAAAAGTTTTTATACCGGCAGAAGTCAAAGAAAAAAAAACAAAAAACAAACAAAAACATACGTCCACAGGAAAATAAAATGGGGTAGGATTAACAATTTTTGAATTTAAGGAAGTAAAAAGGAGAAAGCAGAAAGATACCTATGTCTCATATCAGAAGACATACCCCTCCACCATAGCTGAGTCAAGAGTTTAAAAGTTAAAATTTAGCCATGTCAGAGTGGTAGGGGAACGGAGGGAAAAAGGAAAAAAGAAAAAAGGAGGAAGGGATGGTTGACTAGAAGTAAGCTAAGAAATTTTTTTTTCCCATAGAAACAAAAGAAAACTGGTACCATCAATATTGAAAAAAAAAAAAAGCATTGAAAAATTTACTCAAGAGATTTTAGTTTAAATAAATAATAACTGGGACAAATTTGGACATACAAAATTTTTAAATGTAAAATATTAACTTCAAGGGTAGATCTCAAAAGAATCCATTACTACAAGTACACACACACACACACACACACACACACACACACACACACACACACACACACACACACACACATACCCATTCCCGAACATAATTTACTTAAATAGCTAAAGGTTATTCGCAATTCACGAGTTAAATTTAATTTTAATTATATTTAAAATTTAAGAAACTAAATTTAAGGCGGCTTAGTACGAAAGGAACCGAATTATTATATATATTTTATAAGGGCTCTGCTAAAAATTAACCAAAATTAATCTTTTTGTGTAAAAGGTAATATAGATTTAGCATTAAAAATAAAAAAAAATATAAATAAATTTTATTTTATTTTAAGGTGGGTTCAACAAAGTTCTATATATACATATACACAGATATACATATATACACACATACATATATATAAATATATATCTCCCGGAGAGTAATACACTACGCCTCCTCGGACTTACCCTGTCCTCAGACCTCAAATGGAAGCACTATATTGAATCCATAGCAAAATCTACTGCTAAGAAGATTGGGTCACTATGTCGATCCAGGATGTTTTTTCCACCTGAATCCATCCTGCATATATACAAGTCAACCATCCGTCCGTGCATGGAGTACTGCTGCCATTTATGGTCAGGTGCCCCTGCCGTTCTCCTCAGTGTTCTTGACAAGCTCCAAAGGAGAGTCTGTAATGTGATAGGTACTGATCTGGCGACTCGTCTGCAGCCACTTTCCCATCGTCGAAATGTGGCCTCCCTCTGTCTCTTCTATAAATACTTTCATGGCTTCTGCTCGGATGAGCTTAAGTCACTGATGCCTCCTCAACAGGTGTTTACCCGTTCAACCAGACTGGCAACTGGGTCCCACCCATTCACAGTCAGGTTAGCCAAACGCAGACGACAATTCTACTCCTGCAGCTTCCTCTCTCGCACTTCCCGCCTGTGGAACTCACTCCCGTATTCTTGCTTTCCTGACGGCTACGACCTCCAGAAATTTAAAAGCAAAGTTAATACTCACCTACTAACCACTGGCCTCTAGCTCTCTCCCCTCCCCTGTATAACCTTCCCTTTCTCTCCGCCCATGTACCTGTCATTGCACCTGCTTTCTCAGCTTTCTATTGTTCCTTTCTAACTAGCTTGTACTCCTCACTCTTTTCTAATTAATCTTTTTACATTTATGTAACCCCCTGCACATCAGTGGCGTTTCTGCCTTGCTCGGGGTGAAATGATTAAAAAAAAAAAAAAAAAAAAATATACATACACATATACATACATACATACACCCATACATATACACATACATACATACATACATACATACATACATACATATACACACATATATAATTATAAACTCATATATATATACACATATTCACACCCATACACACACATATCCACATATACATACCTATGAATACATACCCATATACATATACACACATATATATACACATACATATGTACGAACATAGAAATCCTTACAAAAATACATACACAAGTATATAAACACACGCACCCGTCACAATTATAACAAGGCGCAGGGAAGTTATATGAGTAATATAGTCATGGAAAAACAAAATGGAAATAAGAATCGTTGCAAAAACAAAATATTATAAAGGTGCAAGGGAAATGAGGGCTAAAGAGTTGGTCAACAGGTTCTTACCTATGTAAGGTTCTTACCTGTTCTTACCTATGTTCTTACCTATGTTCTTACCTATGTTAAATAGTAGATATTTAGATAAGGAAAAGAAGAAGGAAGTTTTCTATAAGTCTGGGATTAGTATTCGATAGTGGGGGTCTAAATTTACTAGCTAAAAAACCCCTAAAAACTTAATTTGCTAAATACATAGATTTAATTTAAAACTTAAATCTTAAGTTTTAAAATTCACAAATTTCGACTAATGGCGGCATTTGTTTATGAATTCTAATCCCACCACATTTATTTACCTGTGGATGGATGTTTTGTTTTTTTTTAATTCTGCTGGTATAAAAGCTTTTAATACATTTGGATTTGAGTAAATAAAATTTTCGTTTCGCTGTTGCTAAAGAAGCGAGGATCTCCTCGTAGAAATGGCTATTCAACGGATTTAAATTTCGAAAATTTTGTTTCATTATATATATATATATATATATAATAATAATATTTATTAAAAATTATAACATTGATATGTTATAATATCACTACAAAAGTAGCTATTTTGTTTCGACACTTTGTGTCTTATCAAGTGATGTGGTTATTTTGAAATAACCACATCACTTGATAAGACACAAAAAGTGTCGAAACAAAATAGCTACTTTTGTAGTGATATTATAACATATCAATGTTATAATTTATTAATAAATATTATTATTATTAGCTCTAGTTTGTATTGAGCACTTTTTAAAAAATAGTGTTTCTTTGGATGGGGAATATTATTCCACCCATACTTGTATATATATATTCGTCAACCACATACAAGCCTGTTTTCTGTATCACAGCTCATCCGTGTGAAAGACACGTCCACTTGCTTCTGGCCGGGATCGAAACTCGACCAATTTGGTGTCAGTCGGAGTAGCTACCTCACTAAGCCATAGGCGCATGGAATCAAAGAAGGGAAATTTTAAAGTGTAGTATATAAGCAGTGTATACACACGCCAGTCACCGAAAGAACTCAATTCATTCTTGAAGAGTAATGCATATATCACAGAAGTGGAAACTATTTTTTAAATTTTCTTCTCTTGAGAGCTCAGTCGTAATGAGAGCCTAATATATTAGTCATCCACATGCAAGACTTTTTTGCTGTATCAGAGCTCATCAGTGTACATAGACACGTCTACTTGCTTCTGGTCGGGAACGAAACTCGACCGATTTGGTGTCAGTCGGAGTCTCTACCCACTAAGTTTAGCTACCCACTAAGCCATAGATAGATAGATAAGAATTAATACAGATAGATAGAAACAGACTGAGATCGGTGAAAATTAACATCTATCTATCTATCTATCTATCTATCTATCTATCTATCTATCTATCTATCTCAGTCTATTCATATCTATCTATCTATCTCAGTCTGTTCATATCTATCTATCTATCTATCTATCTATCTATCTATCTATCTATCTATCTATCTATCTATCTATCTATTAGAATAAGAAAAGAGGTTTATCCCTTATTTCCTCTAAGGTATTAGCTTACCTGTTCTTTCTCAATTGTTTTTCAAATCTACATTTCTAACGAAGTTCAGGTTTTAGGGAATCAATCTGAAATTTAATTTACTACTTATCTTTCCTTCTCAACATAAGAGTAGATAAGTTCATCTGTCATTCGTTTCACACTACTCCTGAATCTTTTCAACGGAATAGAGGTTTATTTAGTTTCCTTCTTAGAATTTGGTTTTCAGTCCCTTCCAATGTCTAATTAAACACTATACCACAAAACTTTATAATTGAACTCCTAAATTTCCATGGTTCTTTACTACCCTCTCTTCTCACCACTAGCAGTACAGCCTTGTATGAATTGAAATAATTATATATATACTAGCAGTATAGCCCGGCGTTGCTCGGGTGTAATGAAAACTTTAAAACTAAATCATGGCCCTGGAGTTCAGACTCATTGGACGTTGGCACGAAAGACTAAAAACCAATAGTTGTTTCCAGTTAAAGCGAAACCGTAGACTGAAAGAAAAATGAATGGATGTAAGTCAAATTTTGATTTCCTGGTATCGATATCAAATAACTTTTTCGTGGTAAACTGAATTTTGAAGGCTAAATAAGTCTTCTGAGTAAATGGTATCATGGCTGGGACTGAAAACTATTATACCTACTTAGAGCCAAACCCGAAGCAAAAACTAAAATAAAAGGGCTGAACAAAATACAGACATACAAGCAGATAAACAGACAAACACACAAACATCTTGCATTTATATATATATTTTATCGATTTTCTGCACTATTGTAAGAACTGCAACCTTGAAACTTCTGAATATCGTTTCTCATGTCTTTGTCTATGTGTGTATCAAATTTGATTAAAATCGGACCACTCCTTCTATAACCCGATTTTTTCGATTATCGATTTTCGATATTTATCGGAGGTACCTTGACACAAAACCTAGCCAAGAACACTCGCAGACGCTTATATTACAACTGTGTAAATTTTTAAGAAAATAGGTTCAGCCGTTTTGGAGTTTATAGGTAACGGACACACATACAGACACACACGTACACACATATATATATATGGAGCAAATTTCCATCTATAAATAAGTTTATATATATATATATATATAAACTTATTTATAGATGGAAATTTGTCTGCGTGTGTATGTGTGTGTCTGTGTGTGTGTCCGTTACCTATAAACTCCAAAACGGCTGAACCGATTTTCTTAAAAATTTACACAGATAATATTTAAGATAATATATATATATATATATATATATATATATAATATTTAAGATAATATATATTTATATATATATATATATATATATATATATATATATATATTATCTTCCGTCGGTAGCACAACTCGGAGCTTCATACATTACGAAACCGTCCGTTGCGTATTTCAAACTGACCGTTTGATGTTAGAATATTTAAATTCAGGGAAATTAATTCAATGGGCTGTAAACCATTATTTTTATTAATAATAAGTAATATTTGAGGGTAAAAAAAAGAAAGGGAGAAAGCAAGAAAGGGAGAAAAAAGAAACAAATGTATATGTTTGTATTTAATAATCTTGGTCTAAGTCTTCTAGTAAAAAATTTTTTCGTTATCATGTAGTCGTTAATTCACTGTTTTTTTAAACTATGTGGTTCTACAGAAGGATGCTGCGAATATTATGGACCTAGCATGTGAGCAATGATAAGGTTTTAGAAATGATGAAAACGAAAAGAAAATTAGTACTGAGCATCAGGAAAAACAGCTAAAGTTCCTTGGTCATGTGATGAGGAAGGAAGGCTTGGAGAATCTGATACTCACAGGTCAGGTAGAAGGAAAGAGAGACAAGGGAAAGAAGATGATGACATATTTGACGGGCCTGAGCAGGTGGATGGCAGAGCGGGGTTTGGGTGGGATAACACGAGAATGCGTGCCACTAGAGAGATGTGGAAGGCCATGATCGCCTGCGTCCTGAAGGTACATGTCACATATAAGAAAAAGAAGATTGAAGTTATATGATTTAAGATTGCTAGTTTGTCTTAAAGAAATTGGCAAATAGGCACTATTATGTTCTTCAAAGTGGGAATTGAATACGCTCCATATGATTCACAAGTTCAGTTTGTTGACAATGACACTAAACAGAAGGTGGCAGCATTTATCCTCAAAAATCTGGTTTCATTTTAGATTAAACGCTTTGATTCTTATATTTTATCTTTTTTTTTTTTACTTATCACCTAATGGCTATTGTAGATTTTTCTTACTTTTTTTTTTTTTTTAATCATTTCACCCCGAGCAAGGCGGAAACGCCACTGATGTGCAGGGGGTTACATAAATGTAAAAAGATTAATTAGAAAAGAGTGAGGAGTACAAACTAGTTAGAAAGGAACAATAGAAAGCTGAGAAAGAAGGTGCGATGACAGATACATAGGTGGAGAGAAAGGGAAGGTTATACAGGGGAGGGGAGAGAGCTAGAGGCCAGTGGGTAGAAGATGAGTATTGACTTTGCATTTAAATTTCTGGAGGTTGTAGCCGTCAGGAAAGCAAGAATACGGGAGTGAGTTCCACAGGCGGGAAGTGCGAGAGAGGAAGCTGCAGGAGTAGAATTGTCGTCTGCATTTGGCTAACCTGACTGTGAATGGGTGGGACCCAGTTGCCAGTCTGGTTGCACGGGTAAACACCTGTTAAGGAGGCATCAGTGACTTAAGCTCATCCGAGCAGATGCCATGAAAATATTTATAGAAGTGACAGAGGGAGGCCACATTTCGACGATGGGAAAGTGGCTGCAGTCGAGCCGCCAGATCAGTACCTATCACATTACAGACTCTCCTTTGGAGCTAATTATGAACACTGAGGAGAACGGCAGGGGCACCTGACCATAAATGGCAGCAGTACTCCATGCACGGACGGATGGTTGACTTGTATATATGCAGGATGGATTCAGGTGGAAAAAACATTCATTCTTTTATTGATTACTTTATTAACATTGTAGCTTTTTCCTTCTTTCTTTATCTTTCTTTCTTTTAGTTATCGCATGATTGCCATTGTATTTTCATTTTCATAGCCATTTTTTATTGACATTTTTCATTGCTACTTTTTCATTCTATTTTTATATCGTTCTTTCTTTTATCGATCATCTATCGAATCCATTGCTAAATCCGCTGCTATGATAGTCGGTTCTCTGTGCAGGGCTCGGAAGTTTTTCCTTATTACCGTTCGAACTTTTTCTTTATTTTTTATCATTCTTTCTGTTACTGATCACCTTATTACCGTTCGAACTTTTTTCTTTCTTTTTTATCGTTCTTTCTGTTACTGGTCACCTTATTACCGATCGAACTTTTTTCTTTATTTTTATCGTACTTTCTTTTACTGATCACCTGACTACCGTTCGAACTTTTTTCTTTCTTTTTTATCATTCTTTCTTTTACTGATCACCTGATTACCGTTCGAACTTTTTTCTTTCTTTTTTATCGTTCTTTCTGTTACTGGTCACCTTATTACCGATCGAACTTTTTTCTTTATTTTTATCGTACTTTCTTTTACTGATCACCTGACTACCGTTCGAACTTTTTTCTTTCTTTTTTATCATTCTTTCTTTTACTGATCCCCTCATTACCGTTCGAACATTTTTCTTTCTTTCTTTTTTATCATTCTTTCTTTTACTGATCACCTGGTGACCGTTCGAGCATTTTTCTTTCTTTCTTTTTTATCGTTCTTTCTTTTACTGATCACCTGGTGACCGTTCGAACTTTTTTCTTTCTTTATTTTTTATCATTCTTTCTTTTACTGATCACCTGGTGACCGTTCGAGCATTTTTCTTTCTTTCTTTTTTAACATTCTTTCTTTTACTGATCACCTGGTGACCGTTCGAGCATTTTTCTTTATTTTTTATCATTCTTTCTTTTACTGATCACCTGGTGACCGTTCGAACTTTTTCTTTCTTTTTTTTTATCGTTCTTTCTTTTACTGATCACCTGGTGACCGTTCGAACTTTTTTCTTTCTTTATTTTTTATCGTTCTTTCTTTTACTGATCACCGTATTACCGTTCGAACTTTTTTCTTTCTTTCTTTTTTATCGTTTTTCTTTTACTGATCACCGTATTACCGTTCGAACTTTTTTCTTTCCTTTTTATCCTTTTTCTTTTACTGATCACCTTATTACGGTTCAAATTTTTTCTTTCTTTCTTTTTTAACATTCTTGCTTTTACTGATCTCCTGGTGACCGTTCGAGCATTTTTCTTTCTTTCTTTTTATCATTCTTTCTTTGACTGATCACCTTATTACCGATCGAACTTTTTTCTTTCTTTCTTTTTTATTGTTCTTTCTGTTACTGATCACGTGATTCCCGTTCGAACTTTTTTCTTTCTTTCTTTTTCATCGTTCTTTCTTTTACAGATCATCTTATTACCGATCGAACTTTTTTCTTTCTTTCTTTTTCACCGTTCTTTCTGTTACTGATCACGTGATTCCCGTTCGAACTTTTTTCTTTCTTTCTTTTTCATCGTTCTTTCTTTTACTGATCATCTTATTACCGATCGAACTTTTTCTTTCTTTCTTTTTTATCGTTCTTTCTGTTACTGATCACGTGATTCCCGTTCGAACTTTTTTCTTTCTTTCTTTTTCATCGTTCTTTCTTTTACAGATCATCTTATTACCGATCGAACTTTTTCTTTCTTTCTTTTTTATCGTTCTTTCTGTTACTGATCACGTGATTCCCGTTCGAACTTTTTTCTTTCTTTCTTTTTCATCGTTCTTTCTTTTACAGATCATCTTATTACCGATCGAACTTTTTCTTTCTTTCTTTTTTATCGTTCTTTCTGTTACTGATCACGTGATTCCCGTTCGAACTTTTTTCTTTCTTTCTTTTTTATCGTTCTTTCTTTTACTGATCACCGTATTACCGTTCGAACTTTTTTCTTTCTTTCTTTTTTATCGTTTTTCTTTTACTGATCACCGTATTACCGTTCGAACTTTTTTCTTTCCTTTTTATCCTTTTTCTTTTACTGATCACCTTATTACGGTTCAAATTTTTTCTTTCTTTCTTTTTTAACATTCTTGCTTTTACTGATCTCCTGGTGACCGTTCGAGCATTTTTCTTTCTTTCTTTTTATCATTCTTTCTTTGACTGATCACCTTATTACCGATCGAACTTTTTTCTTTCTTTCTTTTTTATTGTTCTTTCTGTTACTGATCACGTGATTCCCGTTCGAACTTTTTTCTTTCTTTCTTTTTCATCGTTCTTTCTTTTACAGATCATCTTATTACCGATCGAACTTTTTTCTTTCTTTCTTTTTCACCGTTCTTTCTGTTACTGATCACGTGATTCCCGTTCGAACTTTTTTCTTTCTTTCTTTTTCATCGTTCTTTCTTTTACTGATCATCTTATTACCGATCGAACTTTTTCTTTCTTTCTTTTTTATCGTTCTTTCTGTTACTGATCACGTGATTCCCGTTCGAACTTTTTTCTTTCTTTCTTTTTCATCGTTCTTTCTTTTACAGATCATCTTATTACCGATCGAACTTTTTCTTTCTTTCTTTTTTATCGTTCTTTCTGTTACTGATCACGTGATTCCCGTTCGAACTTTTTTCTTTCTTTCTTTTTCATCGTTCTTTCTTTTACTGATCATCTTATTTACATTGTAGTATTTTTCTTCTTTTTGCGTATTCCTTTTTTCTTTTACTGATCCCCATTTTGCCATCGTAGGTTTTTTCTTTCTTTCTTCGTTTTTCTTTCTTTTACTTATCACTCTATTATCATTCTAGCTATTTTTCTTACTTTCCTCTAATATCGTTCTTTTACTGATCCTCCCATCGCCATTGTAGCTTTTTTCTTACTGTGTTTGTCCTCTTTTTATTTTGTTCATATTATTGCCAGTGTAGTTTTTCTTTCCTTTTTTTTTTGCTATCGTTCTTTCTTTAACTGATCACCCAACATTATTAAAGCTTTTCGGTTTCTATTTCTATCGTTCATTATCGTACTGATCAGCTTAGTGTTTTGCAGCTTTTTTCTTTCTTTTACTCATCAACTAATTGTCATTTTTGCTTTTTACCTTCGTTCTTTTTCTATTGTTCATTCTTTTACTGGTCGCCGTATTGCCATCGTAACTGTTTTTTTTCTTTGTCCTTTTTTCTTTTACTGATCAATTTAAAAAAAAAAACTAGAAGCAACTGAAATGTGGTTCTACAGATCGATGCTGCGAATATCATGGATCAAGCATGTGAGCAATGACGAGGTCTTGGAAATGATGGAAACAAAAAGAAAATGAATACTGAGCATCAGGAAGAGACAGCTGAAGTTCCTGGGACACGCAATGAGGAAAGAGGGCTTGGAGAATCTGATACTAACAGGCCAGATAGAGGAAAAAAGAGACAGGGGAAACCAACGGATAACATATCTGAAGGACCTAATCAGGTGGATGACAGAACGAGGATTGCATGTTGTAACAGGAAAAGGCGTGTTCAGAGCCACCAAGGATAGAAAAACGTGGAAAGCCATGATCGTCTACATCTTGAAGGAACAGGGCACATAGAAGAAGAAGAAAGAGAAGAAGAAGAAGAAGATCGCTTCAAGCAAGGCATTATACTGCCACTGATGTGCAGGGAGTTACATAGGAGGAAAGTTATAAGAAGGAGTGACAGAATACAGGAGGTGTCAGAAAGCGGGTAAGAGATGGATGAGAATACTGAAGAAAATGAGATGAGAGCATGAGAGAGTGAGAGAGAGAGAGAGAGAGAGAAAGAGTGAGAGGATGCATGTTAGTGAGATAGGAGATGACTTGGAGATTGTAGCTGTCGAGGAAGCAAGTAAACGGAAGGGAATTCCACGGGCGAGAAGTGCGAGAAAAGAAGCTAATGAAGTAGAATTTGTGTTTACATTTTATTGGTTTCATAGTAAAAAGGGTGGGACCTAGTTGCTAATTTTGTTGCTCGAGTAAATTCATAAGGGGCACCAGTGAGCTAAGTTCATCGGAGCAGAAGCCGTGAAAGTATTTGTAGAAGAAACAAAGTGAAGCCAGATTACGTCGGTGAGAAAGTGACTGTATCCGAGCTGCCAAGTCGGGATCGATCACATTGCAGATTCTCCGTTGAATTTTGTCAAGGACCAGTATGTAAATAGCAGAAGCATCCGACCATATATGGCAGCAGTATTCAATGCACGGGTGGATGGTAGATTTGTACATGTGCAGGATTATTTCAGGCGGGAAAAACTTATTAACCCTTGTAGTTTTCTACTTTTATTTTCTTTCTTTCTTTTTTTTTCACTGTTCCCTTTATTAACATTGAATCTTTTTCCTTTCTTTTTTTGTTTTTCTTTCTTTTACTGATCACTTTACTGTTATTGTATCGTCATTTTCATTGGCATTTCCTATTGCCAGCTTTTTCTTTTTTTCTTTTTCTGTGGTTATTTTTTCTTAATGATCGTTTTTGGCTTTTTTTTCTTCTTTCTTTTTCTTTCATTCATTTACTGATCATCGTATTGCCATTGTCATTTTTTCTTTCTTTCTTTTTCTATCGTTCTTTCTTTTACTGATCCTCATATTGCTATTGTAGACTTTCTCCGTCTCTCTTTCTCCTTTTTTTCTTTTACTGATCATGTTATTGCTATTAAAGTTTTTTCTTTCTTTCTTTTTCTATCGTTCTTCATTTTACTGATTACCGTATTGCCATTTTAGATTTCTTCCTTCTTTCTTTGTTTTTCTTTCTTTTGCTGATCATCATATTATCATTGTAGCCTTTCCGTTCTTTCTTCCATTTTTCTTTTACAGATCACCTTACAGCCATTGTTGCTATTTTTTCATTCTGTTTTTCTGTCATTCTTTTTTTTTACGGATCCTCATATTGCCATTGTAGCTATTTTCCTTCTTCCTTTGTTCCTTTTTTAGTGCTCACCTTTTTACTGTTATGGCTTTTTTCTTTCTTTTACTGGTCCCCATATTGCCATTGTAGCTTTTGTGGTTTCTTTGTCTTTCTTTCTTTCTTTTACTGATCGCCTTATTGCTATTCTAGATTTTGTCATTCTTTTTTTTCAATCATTCTCTTTTTAGTGATCTCCATACTGCCATAGTAGCTCTTTTTCTTCGTTTTTTCTGTCCTTATGTCTTTTTACTGATCACATTATTGCCATTGTAGTTTTTTGCTCTTTACTTTTCAATCGCTCTTTTTTTACTCCGGCAGCAAGGCCTCTAATTGAGAGGTTGTGAGGAGCATGGAACCACCTCTAAATTGCTGTTGTTCCCAGGTCCACCCTGACTCGGAGTGGTAGCACCTGTTAGGTTCCCAGCTATGGGCAAATAGTTAACCCCCCAAACTAGGGTCAAAACCCTATGAAAGTATAAAGATTGATTTATATATATATATATATATATATATATATATATATATATATATATATAAACACTTTTATAGAAAAATATAAATTTTTGAAGGAAAAATATTACCAACAATAGACTTTTGAAAGAAAAAATTATTACCTGCAATATATTTTTGAATACAAAATTAGAAGGTATCTTCAGTTTTCTAAAATAGATACGTAAAAACTTTTCATCAAAATCTGACTAAATCCACCTGCTCATTATAAGTGACATTAAGAAAATACCTGAAATCCCCACCTTTTTTGGCATTAAATAACCCACACCCAAACCCAATCTTTTGTTACTGTTCACTTTATTGCCATTGTAACTCTTTCTTTCTTTTACTGATCACCTTATTGCCATTGTAGTCTTTGTCTTCCTTTTCTATCGATCTTTCTTTTACTGATCCCCAAATTGACATTTTAACCTTTTCTTTCTTTCTTTCTTTCTATCTTTCTTTTTTTTTTTTACTGATCGCCTTATTGCCATTTTAGCCTTTTCGTTCCTTCTTTTTCTTTCTTTTTTTTTTACCGATCTCTATTGTGTTATTGTAACATTTTCTTTCTTTTTCTTCCTTTCTTTTACTTATCCCTTGATTGTCAACGTATCTTTCTTTCTTTCTTTCTTTCTTTCTTTCTTTCTTTTACTGATCGCCTTATTACCATTTTAACCTTTTCCTTCCTTCTTTCTTCTTTTTCTTTTTTTTTTACCGATCTCCATTGTGTCATTTTACCGTTTTCTTCCTTTTTCTTTCTTTCTTTTATTTATCTCTGATTGTCAATGTATCTTTTCTTTCTTTCTTTCTTTCTTTCTTTCTTTCTTTCTTTCTTTCTTTCTTTTACTGATTGCTTTATTGCCATTTTAGCCTTTTCCTTCCTTCTCTTTCTTTCTTTTTTTTACCGATCTCTATTGTAACATTTTCTTTCTTTTTCTTCCTTTCTTTTACTTATCCCTTGATTGTCAACGTATCATTCTTTCTTTCTTTCTTTCTTTCTTTTTTCTTTCTTTCTTTTACTTATCGCCTGATTGTCAATGTATCTTTTCTTTCTTTCTTTCTTTCTTTCTTTCTTTCTTTGTGTGATCACCTTTTTACAATTGTAGCCTTTTTCTTTTCTGTTTTTTTTTGTCTATATTTTATCTCCTTTCTTTTGTTAAAAGCTTTATTGCTTCAATGGAATCTTTCTTTTCTTGCATTCTGTTTTTTAGCCAATACTTTTATAGCAATAATTTTTATTACTAAGATCTACACCCATCCCCTCCATCGCTAACTTTATATCATCCACTTTTTTTTTCTTTTACTGGGAACTGAAGTTCAAAATATCAATTCTTCAGGCAGTCAAATTCTTGCACGTCACAAAGGGAACAAACAGATGATGAGATTTGTGTTTATAATTGATTAAGAATCAGTTTTTTGTCATTACAATAGGAATATTTAGTATTTTATAAAATGAATGGGTATGATGAAACAAAAAAAGAAAGGTTTTTACTTGTTAAAAATAGAGTCGTCGCTTTTATTATTTCGCCATTTTGTTTTGAACTTGAGAAGAATTAAACCAATGGAAGATTGGCTTCGATTTACCTATCATCAAATAGAAGTAAAAAACGATTTATTTTAATTATTTCTTCCGAAGAAAGCAAATACAGTAGCTAAGACTTAAAGGGTTACTGGGTGTAAGAAAATATGAGATCAATGTTAGCGAGAACAATAAAAGACAGAAGATAACGATTGACATTATATTAAAAATGTTTGAAGATGAAAATTGACTGGAAAGTAATAAGCTGGAAGAGAGTACCACAAACCGGATGTGCAAGAGAAAAAAATTGGTAGGTGTGGTACAAGTCTGGTTAATTGCTGGAACACGAACCATCAATTAAAGTTACACCACCACTAACAATGGGTATATCATACCAGAGTTTGAAAATATCAAAAAAAATATTAAATATAAATCTTTATTTGAAATATTTTACATGCAGGCACTTCAGACTTTGTATTTTGTGCGTTGTGGTGCAGTGGATATCGACTCGGAACGACAAATCGGAGTGCCGAGTTCGAATTCCAGTTGAATTCCTTGCATTAACTTACGCACAAATACTCTTGGAAAAGGTATTGATTCGTCTTTCCCTCCAGTTATGGGTTAAATAATAGAGCAGATTGGTTTCTATATCCTTGGCTAGCAACCAGTCTACCGCAAAAAGCAATCCTGCGGGATAATTTTCTGCTAAGTCAGTCATGTCTCTTTCGAGTTATGATCGCCCAAAACGTGTATCGCGTATGGCTCTTAACTGACTTTGAGTTAATATTAATAGGAACTGAAAAACACATTATTTGTGTGTAAGTGAATGCAAGGAATTCAACAGGAATTCGAACTTGGCTCTTCGAGTTGCCGTTCCGAGTCGATATCCTTTGCACCACAACGCACATCCTTGCGGACTAAAGCTATATCAAATTTGGTGTATACCTTTTTTCTAATATATCAAAAACAGAATGGCATTTTTTTTGCCTTATACAATTTCGGAAGGAAATGTTCTGTATCTGGTGAATGATTCGACAAGTGCTGCTACCAACGGGCTAAAGCATTACTGCGGACCTGTGCTTGAAACAGACAGTATTCAGCAAGCACTGAAACAAGAATTCAGAAGTGATGAATCCATGAAAATGCCAGGTTCCATGAGGTGCGGATGGCCACGGATACCATACGCTGGGAGAGACTGTGTCACATACTTTACTCCCTGAACAGATTAGCGCCTCTTCTTTCTTAGAAACCAGCTTTGTGACAAATTCTTCGCAAACTGATCAGACTTTCGGCAGGCACTTACAGATTTCATGAAGTCCAAAATAGCTTATTATTACTGCCAAGCTATTGCCCATTTAGAGGCATGTTGGCAAAAGTCACTGCATACCGAGGTAGTTTATATTGCGGACTAAAGCTATTGCCCATTTAGAGGCATGTTGGCAAAAGTCACTGCATACCGAGGTAGTTTATATTGCGGACTAAAACTATTGCTCATTTAGAGGCATGTTGGCAAAAGTCACTGCATACCGAGGTAGTTTATATTGCGGACTAAAGCTATTGCCCATTTAGAGGCATGTTGGCAAAAGTCACTGCATACCGAGGTAGTTTATATTGCGGACTAAAGCTATTGCTCATTTAGAGGCATGTTGGCAAAAGTCACTGCATACCGAGGTAGTTTATATTGCGGACTAAAGCTATTGCCCATTTAGAGGCATGTTGGCAAAAGTCACTGCATACCGAGGTAGTTTATATTGCGGACTAAAGCTATTGTCCATTTAGAGGCATGTTGGCAAAAGTCACTGCATACCGAGGTAGTTTATATTGCGGACTAAAGCTATTGCCCATTTAGAGGCATGTTGGCAAAAGTCACTGCATACCGAGGTAGTTTATATTGCGGACTAAAGCTATTGCCCATTTAGAGGCATGTTGGCAAAAGTCACTGCATACCGAGGTAGTTTATATTGCGGACTAAAGCTATATCAAATTTAATGTATAATCTTTTCTAATATATCAAAAACAGAAAGGTTTTTTTTTACCTTCAATATCATCAAAGATTAGGGAAAAACTAGAAACAGATGAAATGTGGTTTTATAGAAGGATGCTATGGATATTGTAGACCGAGTATGTAAGCAATAATAAGGTTTTGGAAAGGATGGAAACAAAAAGGAAATTAATACTGTGCATTAGAAAGAGATAACTAAAGTTCCTGGGACATGCAATAAGGAAGGAGGGCTTGGAGAACTTGATACTAACAGACCAGAAAGATGGGAAAAGAGACAGAGGTAAGCAGCGGATAACATATTTGAAGGTCTGAACAGGTGGATGACAGAACGGGGGTTGCGTGGTGTTACAGAAGAAAGTGTGCTCAGAGCTACCAGGATTAGATAGACGTGGGAGGCCATGATTGCCTACGTCCCGAAAGAACAAGGCTTATAGAAGGAGAAGATACAATTTTGGAAGGAAATGTTCTTTCTTTTAGAAAAGCTGAGGAAGGATCAAAGACGCATTATTATGGCCAAGGACGCATTTCAAACGCTAACCCAAGTACTGAGAGACAGGGAAATATCACGGGAAACGAAGAAAAGAGTGCTTGGTTGCTACGTGACATCTGTCTTGTATTTTAGACGATCTCTTCAATGATGAAGAAGTGGCTCTAAGGAACAGAAATGTACTTCAACTGAAGGATGCTTAGGATACCATGAACCGAGCACGTAAGCAACGACAAGGTGTTGGAGAGACTGAAAATGAGAAGAAAACTTATACTTAACATCAGGAAGAACGAGCTAATGTTCTTGAGGCACGTAACGAGGAAAGAAGATCTGGAGAATCTAATATTCACAGGACAAATAGAGTAAAAGAGAGACAGAGGAAAGCACCGTGAGATATATTTGATGGGCTTGAGCAAATGGATGGCAGAGCGGGGTTTAAGAGAGATACCAAGAGGAAAGATATTAAAATCGACAAGCGACAGGTGCAAGTGGAAGTCGATGATCACCTACGTCCTTAAAAGACGTGTCACAAGACGATGATGATGATAATGATGAAGAAGAAGAAGGATTCCATGGTATCGAAACAAACTTTCGCCTTCCAGCTAACTAAAATCCTGGTATACAAACTTATAAAAAATCCAAACTAACACGACAACAGAAATATTATATAAAAAAAAAAAGATTAGTGAATTAATTTTTGAGGATGTATATCATCTCAATCTTTCTTTCTTGTGGTATTTTTCAGAATCGAATTCTCTTGTGTCACTGACGAGGCAAATATAATCAATATGAGCCCCGGCGTGCTTTGCTTATCTCAAAAGGGATAGAAAGCAGTTCATTTTCCAAGATCAAAACGTAATCATTGTCGAGGAAATGCCGTAATTGATAGCGTGTAATTCCCACAGGCACACAAAACTTCCCATCTCAGAAAGATGTATTAAGGAAGAAAAATCATTGGACCAAATTTCATTTGAAAATCTTTTATGTACCCGGGTTTTCACCCAGTTCAAATCATTTTTCTCTCACGGATTTATTATATATAATAAAATTCGCATATTTATGAGGACCGTAGCGAACTATAAAATAAAGACATCAGGTGCAGAAAATTCACTCGAAAGTGTTTTAACTGCTGGTGGAAAATGTGATGCGTACATCCAAAAGAGTCAATCTTTTTCTTATCCTGCGAAAGTTCTCCAGATTAATGGAGAAGAATTGGTCATTACTCTACCACGCTGGTCTAATGTATCTTGGTAGCGACGGATGTTGCATTCCTCAGTGATTATATTTCTTTCCCATTCATACTCGCCAAGTGTCTTTGCGTAGTGAATATTAATGAACCCGACTGGAATTCGAACTCGGCTTTCCTATTTTTTATTCTATGGTGTCACCCACTACACCATCGGCACATCTAAGCTTACAGCATATGGTAATCTCATTCGATCACCTATCTAGGTACTGATCAGGCTCGTTGTTCCAGCGTCAGATAACCGGAAGCCTACAATTGTGAATCAGTCAGTTAAGTGCCATATATGATATACGATTGGGCGATCAAGTCTATATATTATTTATGACTGACTGGGCCGAAGATTTCCCCTCAGTAGGTTGTCATTTCTTTCTGCGGTAGATTCGTTGTCATCCAAGGCTATAAACACCTGTCCTGATATTCAATTCGTAACTGTGAGCATAAGAGATGGATTCATTCTAAAAAAAAGATTTGCGCGTAAGTGAATGCCTCTACAGAACTAAAAAAATATTAGGAAACAACAATTTTTTTTAGAAACAGAAAGAAAAGGCATATGTAATCCTCTTCTATGTGCCTTGTCCTTTCTGGACGTAAGCGATAATGGCTTTCCACCTCTCCCTATCCCTGGTGGCTCTTAGCACGCTTTCTCCTGTTACACCACGCAACCCTCGTTCTATCATCCACCTGATTACGTCTTTCAAATATGTTATCCGCTGATTTCTCCTGTCTCTTTTTCCCTCTATTTGGCCTGTTAGTATCAGGTTCTCCAAACCCTCTTTCCTTGTTGCATGTCCCGGTAGCTTCAGCTGTCTCTTCCTGGTGCTCAGTATTAATTTTCTTTTTGTTTTCATCATTTCCAAAACCTCATCATTGCTCACATGCTCGATCCATGATATTCGCAGCATCCTTCAGTAGAACCACATTTCAGTTACTTCAAGTTTTTCCTTCATCTTTGATGATACTGTCCAGCATTCACTGACATATTGAAGAACTAACAACAAATAGCAATCCAGTACTCACTTCTTTGTTTCCAGTGAAAATTTCCTGTCTCTTAACCCTCTAGGGCCATTCGTATCATATTTGATACAGTATTTCCCTATAAGGAAACATTTGGTATTTCCCTATAAGGAAACATTTGGTATTCATTGACTGAGCAGTCAGTATTGCTTTCATTTGAAATTTATAAAATATTTCTCTTAAAAAATTTTTCAGGAAAATATTTCTTTCAAGGCTTGTTTTCATACTGTATCAAATATGATACGAATGGCCCTAGAGGGTTAATACTCTACTTAGTTTCTGGAACGCGTTCCTCCCCATGCCAAGTTGTCTTCGGATCTCTCTGTCGCACTTTCCGTCTTTTGTTAGAACACTTCACAGGTATTTAAATTTTTGTATCTGCTTAATTTTAGAATGCTTCACCTGTATTTGGAATTTTGGGATTCTCATTTTACTGATGGCCATGCATTCGTCTTTTTTATAGTTTATTTGTAGTACTTTTTTGTCACTCTCTTCAGTTACCTTCTGTAGGAGGTCTCGTAGTTTTATTCCTTGTCTGCAATCAGCACTGTATCATCTAAGTACCTTATGTTGTTCGAATTGTGGCCTCCGATTACAAATCCTGGCATAACATCTAATGTCTTCACAATAGTCTCGCTGTATCAATCCTATATCGCAGACTCCTGGATATCACGATAAACTACAGGAGGCAGCAATGCCTATAATCTGGAAACTAGAGGTTTTTAGAAGCATGGAACTAACATCTGATTGCCCTTTGTTAACAGGTCGAACATTATTCGGGTGAAACCACCTGTTAGGGTACCAGCTATGGACAAATAGTGAACTGCCAAGCAAAAACAGAACACTATGAAAGTGTAAAAATACATTTTTAAATTAAAATAGCAGTAATAAATTTTATACATAAAAAATTTCTAACAATAAATATTTACAGTAAAATGTTTAGTGATGCATATTTATAGTAAAATGACAAACAATCTTTATAATTAAGTTACAATTATTACATATTTATAGTAAAATATCAAACAGTGTAATTTATAGTAAAATCATTAACAATATATCTTTAAAAACAAAATGTCCAGAAATATAGTTTACATAAAAATTACAAACACACAACTTTATAATCTATTTACCAACAATACATTTTATAGCAGAATACCCAACAATACTTGTTATATGTAGTTAAGTTTATACAATTGCATTCAAAATATACTTGGTTGAAACTATAGAATTCCGTACAAAATATTTACATTATGGTATAAAATAACACATAGATGTTGACATGCCGGTAAGCCAAATCAACCATAACAAATCAAGGTTAACGCTAGACAATGTTCTCCCAGATGAAGTGATTTGGTCCAGTAGTGATCTACAGAAGGATGCTGAGAATGATGGGGTATGCGAGCAGTGAAAACGTTTTAAGGAAGAGAGAAACCAAATGCGCATTGATACTTGGATTCAAAAAGTAACAATTGATATTTAAAGGAAAAGGTGTTTGGAGAATGTGACAGTCGGAGGACATATCGAAGATAAGAGAAACTGGGAAAGAGCGAGTAACCTGGTGCTTGCTTCCATGCATCAAAATCTTCCATTCCGTCAACTTAATTTCTGTAGAAACGGTATATATATAGTCATCCGCAGACAGATCTGTTTCGCTATATCACAGCTCATCAGTACGGTTAGACATCCGACTGCTTTTACCCAGGATTGAAACCCGACCAAAATTGGCGTCACTCGGCGATTCTACCTGAGCTATGGACGCTTGATAGAAGGCGGCGGAATTTTAGTGTGCGATATACCATGTAAACACATACCTGTAGTTAGAATGTTCTAATTCATTACTGAGTGAAGGATGCGTAGATGCTAGAGTAGCTACTGTTTTTTAAGAGTCTACAATTCTTCCAAAGTGCTCAATTAGGGTGTGGGAGCGTAAATAGTCATCCGCAGACAGATCTGTTTCGCTCTATAACAGCTGGTCAGTACGGTTAGACATCTGATTGCTTTTACCCAAGATAGAAACCCGACTGGCGTCACTCGGCGATTCTACTGCTGAACTATGGACGCTCGATAGAAGGCGACAGACTTTTAACTTGTGATATACCATGTAAACACATGCCAGTAGTTAGAATGTTCTAATTAATTACTGAATGAACGATGCGTAGACATCCGATTGCTTTTACCCAGGGTTGAATATATATATATTGTAGAGTTGTAATGATGCTTAGTGCCAAAATTACTGTTTCTTCAGTGGTTTACTGGTAGAAAGGCATGCATTTTCGGCAGGCTTTTTTGTTGTTGTTATAAATTACTCGATATAAAGAGTAGATATATCGTTAATAGAATTAATGTGCAGAAATTTGTTGCTTAACTGAGCTGAGTTATACCTACTTCAAACCTTCGTAAAGGCATTAATCTTCAGGGATTTTGTTTGAAGACTGAAGGCTTCACAATAATGCCTTCACGAAACTGCGAAGTCAGTATAAATCTACTCAGTTAAGTGACACGCCTCTCCACATCAATCATATATATATATATATGCGTGTGTGTTTGTGTAAAGAGTGTGATAAATATATAGATAGATAGAGAAGTATTGGTATAAAATATATGAGTTACAAAGAACTATAGATGATAGGTAGATAGTAAGTTAATGAATAGCTAATAAACAAGTTGAAAAATAATGAGCTTATTGAAATAGATAGATAGATAGATAGATAGATAGATAGATAGATAGATAGATAGAACAAACTGATAGATAGATAGATAGATAGATAGATAGATAGATAGATAGATATGATATGATAAAGATGATAGATAGATAGATAGATAGATAGATAGATAGATAGATATGAACAAACTGATAGATAGATAGATAGATAGATAGATAGATAGATAGATAGAACAAACTGATAGATAGATAGATAGATAGATAGATAGATAGATAGATATGAACAAACTGATAGATAGATAGATAGATAGATAGATAGATAGATAGATAGATAATGTTCAAGGTAAAATGTTTATATATATATGCATTTTAACCTGTACATTATCTATCTATCTATCTATCTATCTATCTATCTATCTATCTATTTAAAAATGTATTTTTACACTTTCATAGTGTTCTGTTTTTGCTTGGCAGTTCACTATTTGTTCATAGATAGATAGATAGATAGATAGATAGATAGATAGATAGATAGATAAGATAGATAATGTTCAGGGTAAAATGTTTATATATATATATATATGCATTTTAACCTGTACATTATCTATCTATCTATCTATCTATCTATCTATCTATCTATCTATCTATCGAGAGAGAGAGAGAGAGAGAGAGACAGAGAGAGAGAGAGAGAGAGAGAGAGAGAAAGAAAGAAAGAAAGAAAGAAAGAAAGAAAGAGAGATGAGTGAGTGAGAGTGAGCTAAAGGTTTTTCATGTTTTGAGGAATAGTAACCGTTTCCGTAAAACAAAAATAACAAATTAATTCATCTTTCCTCCGAGGGCAAAGGGATATAAATTTCAAAGCACAGAAAGTGCTTTTTCCTGCTTCGAAAGTCCATGTGTATCTCACTTCTTTAGCTTTCGAATTCCTTTTCAGACCTATAAGCGAGGTATTTAAGTAAAATGATTGCACACCGTAGCCAAGAGCTAAGTAAACATTAAAAACTCTTCTAACATTACTTTCCATAATAAAGTACACACGTTTGCACTAGAAACCTTTCGCGGCAGCGCAATAATAAAATAGAAAATGTGTAATTTAAGTATGCGTAATCAATCTATATATCTGATAAATGATGTGAATCTACCATGCTCGATTGTTCCCGGAAGTAATTTCTTAAAAATATTATCTCTGAATGAGCGGTAAAACTGGGAAATGTGCAGAAAAACATACAACGCGAGGTCCCCGATCAATTTGTCTACCAACCAGCCAATTATTACCCAAACGTTGCAGTCTGATTCCCGATCTCGCCGATTTGCACCGAACGCTGGGAAAGGGCCCGCTGCATGCTCATAAACTAACAATATCAAAATAGAAACGTCACCCCGTTTTCCGTTATTATGAAAGTAAAATTTTCTTCTTGGTTTGTAGTTAGGTGATACATAGAACAAATTCTGCTTTGTTGATTTCGTAGTTCAGCTTTCCCAATCACCCGATATTAACTCTTCACCTATCTACGCATGTGGTAGGCGATACTAATGGAAGGTATCAAAACGACTCAACAATCAAGTTAGTCGCAAGTCAAGGGCAGGCCAGAACTGATTTTGAGCTTACGTATGACTGTTAATATTGACCTGTACCTGGATACACTCTATTTTTGATTTGATTGTCATTTGATCCCCAGAAATCCCTTCCTCCATTGTTTTACTTCCCCGTTTCCTTATTGCCGAAAAAGGATGCGACTTAGAAAATGAGACTTCAAAATGAGTTTGACAGATTATGCGCATTTTCCAACAGCTAAAGTCTCCTCAATATACTGCAGAAAAAATTGCATGCTGGCTGTGCGGGTATTGAAGAAACGAAAATTTGTCTGAGAAGGCGTTTGCAACAGGGAGTAGATAGTAACCCAAGAAAAAAAAAGGAATTACGAAGTGAAACGAGTATTATTCTCTATCTAAGATCTTGTCAATTATGGGTCTCCACCTTTTTCAGTCCTTTGTAGCGCTTTATAATTTTTTTTGTTATTTCTCCTAAAACACGTTCTGGTATTCATTTACTCAAGCTAAATAATTATGTGATGCGTTGTTTTACTCTATCTCTCTTGCGTTCAATGTGTTCGGTGGGTATCAGATCCCTCTTTCTTCATGATGTACCCTAAGTAAAAATTCCTTAGCAAATAATTTTGAAACTTTCTCTCTTAGTGTACCATCATAAGAAGTATTATATATATATATATATATGTTATGTATCAATTTTACATTGCGACATGGAAATTTCTATGTTTCGAGATAGGTTCTCATCATCAGGCAATGTTGGTGTGATAAAATCAGATTGATGGGAGGTAAAACATTAAGGAAGGGGAACAGACAAGTGAAGAATAGGGTCAAGGAAAAAGGGAAAAGAAAAAAGGGGAAAAAAGTTGGTTAGCATGTATTCTTCGGGGTCAAACCCCAAAGTGAATCTCCATTCTGATTTGCCACACAAAAAACACCCACATACATTCACAGCAAACCAAAAGATTTTGTCATTTAAATGTAAATCACCTGCACAACCACACCAACATTGCCTGATGATGAGAACCTATCTCGAAACATAGAAATTTCCATGTCGCAATGTAAAATGGATACATAACTATACAATTATATTATATTAAGCTCTATAATGCTTGTTATATTGAGTATTGTTTATAATAAAATAAATGCCAGAGTACTCAAAATAAAAAAAAAAAGATTGAGTCCTCTTCACTTGGAATTTTATATACAGACACGTTATTTCATGGTAAATCGGAAGTATGGCCCTATTTCAGACGAACCATCATCAGCTTCCGTCTTTATTGTACAGAAGATTTTACACGATTCGTGTAACGTAGGTTTCAACCTTTCGCTATCTTTAGGAGTTTTATAATAACTCATTTTTCCGTTTTTCACACCTACGGACGGATCTTTTTACGATGGCGCGCCTGGAATTTTTAAGCATCCGAAAATTTTCAAAATCAGTGATAACATATTCAAGGTTCTTACAAAATTTTCATCCATGTTTGCATAATCCTAGTATGTATTTATAAGTGTGATTATATCTGGACTTTATTTCTGATCTTTCATTTAGTAAATTTTTTGTTATCGGAAAAAATAATGACTAACTTTTCCTGCTCAATCTGTATGCATCGCCGCCATTGTATGGTTTGGACTTTTCAATATTCTCCAAGTTATATCAGGGTCTTTTTTATTATTCAATTTCCATTTCCACACGAGGCTAGACAGTTTGGTGCAATTTTTGAGGTTTTCTTGTTTAAATGTAGATTTATGATCATTCCATTAGATTTTAAAAATGCCTTTTGTAAAACCCAAATCTGTTTTTCTTTGTCCATCTATATCATATACCACTGCTTTGTAAACAGCTCTTCTGTTTTACAAAGTAGGTATTTGTTTTTGTCCCTACAGTTACATTCCATACATTTATACACGCTTGGGCGATCATGTCTCGAAAAAACATGACTGACTGGGCAGAAGATTATCCCGCAGTAGGTTACCATTACTTTCTGCGGTAGACTGTTTGCCAAGGCTATAGAACCCAATTTGTCCTCTTATTTAACCTGTAACTGGAGGAAAGAGATAGATTAATACCTTTCCCAAGGGTATTTGCGCGGAAGTGAATGCAAGGAATTTAACTGGAATTCGAACTCGGATCCCCGATTTCTCATTCTGATCCGATATCCACTGCACCAAAACGCACATCCTTATTAGTGATGTTTACATTATTTTTCATTATTTTTAGCCTCCTTTTTCCAGGTGGATGAGGCTATTTTATTTGTACAGTCAACGAGTATATTGCTGATAGAGTTTCGTAGGTCCCCGCGAATATTTAAATGAGACATAATTGAGCGATTGCCAGAGACATGTAACGTATAATGGAATTAATTGTATTATTTTTTTATTAATAATATTATTATAATTACTGATTATAGTATTATTCCTTTCCTGCTCAACATGTGCATTTAACGAATCTGGCATCTGCTTTTTTATGACTTGTGAATTTTAATCTGTTTCCCGCCATATAAGGCAGTAAAATCACGATTGGGTTACTGGGTGTAGATAGCTTAGGAACGGAAACATGACTAAAGAGTGGGAAGAGAAATGTGTAATCAGGAGGACAATATATTGTCATTGACATTGCATTTAAATTCTTAAAAATTAAAGTTGTCTAGAAAACATGGCTATATATATATATATATATATATATATATATATATATATATATATATATATTAGGATCTTGAATAAATACTTTCCGTTTTCCAACAGATATTGTTGCCAGAACTGTGTGAATCTAGTTTCAGATGGTAATCCATCTATAACGAAGTACTATAAGCAAGTTGAAATTTAGTGGATGTCATTTCACTGAAGTGTAAACAACTTTGTTTTTCATAGCGTTAAACATGTCGGAGTTATGGGGAATTTTACTGTACTAGTGTATTCAAAAGAAATCTGCTAATAAATAACGATTTTGATATTTATGATATAGAAAGCTCTGATACACCTAAAAAGTTTGAAGACGAAGAATTGGAGGCATTAATTTATGAAGACTCATGTCAGGCGCAAGCTGAACTTTTAGAATCATTAGAGGTTGATTACGTAACAGTTTGAAAGCATTAGAAACGATTCAGAAGAAAGGAAATTGGGTGTGATACGAATTAAGGCTAAGGGACGTCGGACGGCTTTTTGTCATGTGTAAACAGCTGCTTCAACGGCTGAAAAGGAAAGGGCGATGAAAAATGAATACATTACGATAACCAAATCGTAGAAGATGGTGGGGTAAGCATCTACATCAAAAGTGAATATCAATGGTTACAAGCTTCTGCTCTGCATTTGGTGGGATCAGCTGGATGTAGTTTATTATGAGCTGCTCAAATCGTCCGAAACCATCGGGGAAGATCGACTACAATTGATGGGGTTAAGCCAAGCATTGAAGTAAAAACGGCCGCTATATGAGCAGACGCACGGCAAATTGATTTTGCAACATGACAACGCTAGGCCGCATGTTGCAAAACAGGGGAAAATCTACTTGGAAACACTTAAATGGGAACTCCTACCAAGTCCGTTGTATTTCTCAGACATTGCCCCGTCCAATTATCGCTTGTTCCGATCAATTGTAAATGGTCAGGCTGAGCGGAGCTTTCAATCTTATAAAAATGGCAACAAATGAGACGACTAGTGGTTGACCTCAAAGACATGTCATTTTTCTGACATGAATTTTAAATTCTGCTGGAAAGATTTGAAAAAGTAGTCGCTAGCGATGGACAATACTTTCAGTCTCATTAAAAATCAGCGAGAATTTATTCAAGGTTCTAATATATATATATATATATATATATATATAGTCATCCTCAGACAGATCTGTTTTGCTGTATCACAGCTCATCAGTACGGTTAGACAGCCGATTGCTTTTTACCTAGGATTGAAACCCGATCGAATTGGCGTCAGTCGGCGATTTTACCTCTGAGCTACGGGCATTCAGTAGAAGGAGGTAGACATTTCAGCGTTTATATTATCATTATACACACCCGATAGCTGAGTGTGTTCTAATTCATTGCTAAATGAACGATGCGTAGATGCCAGAGTAGCTACTGCTTTTCAAAGTATACCATTCTACTACACACACACACACACACACACACATAAAAGTAAAATCAGTTATTAAAAATCGCCTGAAGACACCACTCATTGTAGAAATCTGGGTAGCGAAGTAACTCGTTTAATAATGGAAATATATATATATATATATATATATATATATATATATATTATATATATATATATATATATATATATATGTATATTAGAAATATGTTAATATATATATATAGGAATATAGCATAATGGTAATCCACGTATACTGTCTTAATATGTATAGAAAAAAACTACTAACAAGTTGTAAGTTAAAAATGTTTTTTGACAGTATTTATTTATTTCTATTATTATATATATAACAATAGAAATAAATAAATACTGTCAAAAATCATTTTTAACTTACAACTTGTTAGTAGTTTTTTCTATATATATGAATATATATATATATATATATTAACATAATTCTAATCTTTCTCTCACTGTCTCTCTCTCTCTCTCTCTCTCTCTATAGATAGATAGATAGATAGATACGAAGTAGATAGACAGATAAATATACAGATAGATGCGAATGAATTATTAACTGCTGTGAATAAAATAGAATCAGTACGAGATGGAAAGATAAAATTCACGGCAAATGGTAGGCCCAATAATTGTTGCTATTTCCGTCACTTTTACTTCGCGTATCGTGACTTTAATGGTCACGGCCCAAAACTTCTGCCCGGATTTCTATTGCGCCTTCACTGAAGTGACAAAACTAATTGAGTCCGGGAAGAAGCCCGCGGCCATTCTGCAAAGCACTTGCCGCTCACCTACAAAGCACCTTCAACAGGGACCTTCCCGCAATATGTCCACCTGAAAATAACTACCGCTTAACTTTTTTTTCTTGAGTCGGTTTAAATCTGATAGAAATCCTTAGAACGCGAACATACACTTTCAATGTCTTCATTTCAATTTTATGTCTTTATATCCATCAGGGATGCCGTCTTCTGGTGTCAAAAACCTTTTTTTATGTTCGGTCACGACTTGAAGACTTCACATGTCGACTCGTGATTTTATATCAAGGCTCAGCATTTTTTTTTGTTCAAACTTCCAATCTGATTAACATACTGTAAGGAAATACTCACCATGCTCGTCTTGTAGGCCATTGTTACTATGCCGAGTTTCCTCTTAACCGAATTCTAAGCATAATGGCTTTTGGAAAATAGAGCCAGATTTAGTAAATAAATAGTAAGTCGGTATCACAGAAGGCCTTGGCTTGAAGGTAGATAGATAGATAGATAGATAGATAGATAGATAGATAGATAGATATATGACAGACAGTAAGAAATGAACAAGATAGATAGATAGATAGATAGATAGAGAGAGAGAGAGAGAGAGCGAGAGAGAGAGGTAGATAGGTAGGTAGGAACAATATATATATATATATTAGAATTAGATGAAATCAGATAAGCAGATAGATTTGAATTATATTAAAACAGATAAACAGATTGATTATAATTATACAAGAATAGATTAGAATTAGATTAAAATAGATTTGAACTCCATAGATAGATAGATAGATAGATAGATAGATAGATAGACAGATAGATTGATAGATAGATAGATAGACTGAGAGGCACTTTAGACCTAGATGAAAATGGATAAACAGATTAGGATTATATACATTCTAAACATGTATTGTTAGATATAACAGACAATGAATGTCTATTATGTTTAATCATGAGCCGTTCTAAACATCGTATTTTGGCTTTAATTTTTTTTTTAATCATTTCACCCCGAGCAAGGCGGAAACGCCACTGATGTGCAGGGGGTTACATAAATGTAAAAAGATTAATAAGAAAAGAATACTCTTTGGAAAGTTATAAATTTGTCTCTTCCCTCCAGCTATGAGTTAAATAATAGAACAGATTGGGCTTTATACCCATGTATGGCAACCATCTCTACCGTAGAAAGTAATGGCAACCTACTGCGGGAAAATGAACCTGAACGCTAATTCGTATATGGCACTTCACTGACTGACTGAATTACTTTGAATACGTTATACTTAACAAACAAAAGAATTACCCATTTTTTAACTTAGGAAAATTTTCATTATATGGTAATTATAAAAACAAATAAAGTTTCAGTTACTATTAAGAATAAACCGCATTACACAATTATTATGGTTAAACTGAAGAAGTTGACCTAAATAATCGAATTTTAGTATATAAACATTTTAGCGTACTGATCGAAAACGCAGAGAGCTGTGTTCGAATTCCAGTTGAATTCCCAAATGCCCTTGTAAAGGATATTAATCCATCTCTTCCCTCATCTACGGATTAAATTGCTGGACAAATTGGGTTCTATAACCTTGGTGGGTAACCAGTCTAACACAGAAAGAAATGGTAAACTACTACGGGAAAATCTTCTGTCTAGTTTGTCATGGATCGAAAGCGAAATGATTGCCCAACTGTGTATCACGTATGGTACTTAACTGAATGTTATCTCGCCCGGAGACTAAATAAGTTTGCTTCGGGTCAACAACCCTACCTGCAATTAAGACAAGTTACAGAAGTATCGAAGACCTCCTAGTCGATGGCGAGAGGTTCTCGATGGCGATGGGGTCTCGATGGCGAGGCGTCGTTAATGGTGATGGGTCCTAGATATCGAGGGGTCGTCGATGGCCTATGGTCCAAATTGAGATCGATGGGGGACTGTGAGAATGGAAAATAAATCGAATAAGAGTTAATCGGGGGATTGCAAGATATGTTTTATGAAAAAAACACCGAGAAGTTCGCTTAACAAAACTTTCTATTGGCTTGTCCGGAAAGTTTATGCCGATTATCAATGGAAATTAAAGCACAAATCAAATATTATTCAACATAATATTTAAAATTTTGTTGCAGAACTTTTCTCCATTTTTCTTTCAACTTAATGATTTCGTCTTCTCTGATTTGCTGTGGTTTCTCGGCAAAGAACTTACTATTTTTTTATGACATCAAAAAGTTAAAATTTTTACCATTGAAATTATTTTGCAAGAACCTGAATAAATAAAATTCCGAAGGAACTTTGTCTGGTAAATATGGTGGGTGAACATAACCCAGCCAAACTTCAACATTTTTTAATAGATCGTTAAAGAAACGTGCGGTCTGGTATTATCCTGATAGAAAACAACATCTTTTTCTCTTCACCATTCTGGTCGATTTTTTTAAATTTCCGTTTTTAATTGATCTCGTTGCGAGCAATAATTTCAGAATCAAGTAACTGGTTATTTGGCAGTACAGGTTTCCTTTTCGATCTAACAAGGTGCATAGCATGACTTTTTAGCATCAAGACCAGCTTTTCGGGTGGCTAAATTTGGCTCATGTCGCTTACCTCAAGATCTTTTTCGTTGAACATAGTTGTAAACGATCCGTTTCTCATCACCCGCCTCAATTTGCTTCCTGAAAAGGGAGCCTTTTTACTGCGTTTATACAGCAAATCACAGCCTAGCTCGAATTTCAATTGAATTCAGTGGATTCACTTACGCACAAAAACCCTTGGGAAAGATTTTAATGCGTCTGTTCTCTCCAGTTATGGGTTAAATAATAGGATAGATGGGGTTCTATAGTCTTGACTGGCAACCAGTCTACCGCAGAAAGCAATGGCAACCTACTGCGGGATAATCCTCTGCCCAGTCAGTCATGTCTCTTTCTAGACATGATCGCCCAAGCGTGTATCACGTATGGCACTTAACTGACTGACTAATATCGTAGTGAAGTGAGTATCCCAGCTTCACTAAATGCTCATGGATGGTTGATTTTGATAAATTTAGTGGTTCTGCAAATTTACGCGTTGTAAAATACGAGTTATTTTCTATTAATGTGTTTGGTCGTCATCTATACTGCGGTTGGTGCCTGCTTATATTTCTTCCACAATAAAGCTAAAATCACCAATTGGAGTAGATAGACTAATTGGAGTAGATAGACTTAATTGGAGTATATAGACACAATTGGAGTAGATGGACTAAACTATCGCCCGGTTCACACTCCACCCACGTCTATTGACCAGGTGAAGAGGCTCATCCCTTGTTCCCTGTTTAGGATGTGGTTTCCGGCTTTCTCTTTTCCAATCTTTTCACTCTTACGTAGCCCCCTGCACATCAGTGGCGTTACCGCCTTGCTCGGGGTGATATGAAAAAAAATATCTATCCCAGTTTGTTATCTATCTATCTATCTATCTATCTATCTATCTATCTATCTATCCCAGTTTGTTATCTATCTATCTATCTATCTATCTATCTATCTATCTATCTATCTATCCCAGTTTGTTATCTATCTATCTATCTATCTATCTATCTATCTATCTATCTATCATAGTCTATTCCTACCTACCTACCTACCTACCTACCTACCTACCTACCTACCTACCTACCTACCTACCTACCTAGCTCAGTCTCTTAGAATTTATTTACAATTATTACTTTTATTATTCATTCATTGTTGTCTTGCTTTATTCCACTTCATGTTTTTTCTTTTGCAAATATAGTTTTCCAACAGTTTTCTTTTCTTTTCCCATGACCAAACAACTTTTTTCTTTTTTCCAAGCCATTCCATTAAACATCTCGCCAGTGTTCTTCCTATTTACCCAGCATTCCGCTATCCTGGTTACGATCGGAATAATTATTTCCAGACAATTCTCAGCAGACCTTTAACCGTTTCATGCAAAAAAAAAAAAGAAAAGAAAAATGAATATCTTAACATTCTCAAATGTTTTCTTCCGCAAGTTTATCTAAAGTTATTTATAAATAAAACTTTGTCTCTGTGTGTGTGTATGTGTGTGTGTGTGTGTGTGTGTGTGTGTCCGTTACCTATAGACTCCGAAACGGCTGAAGCGATTTTCTTGAAAATTTACACAGTTGTACTATAAGCGTCTGCGAGTGTTCTTAGCTAGGTTTTGTGTCGAGGTACAAATATCGAAAATCGATAATCGAAAATTATAGAAGGAGTGATCCGATTTTAATCACAATTGATACACTCATAGACAAAGACATAAGAAACGATATTCAGAAGTTTCAAAGTTGCATTTCTTACAATAGTGCAGAAAATCTATAATATATATATATATATATATAAGGCAAGATATTTGCGTGTGTGTCTGTTTATCTGCCTGTATGTCTGTATTTTGTTCAGCCCTTTTATTTTAGCTTTTGCTTCGGGTTTGGCTCTAAATAGGTATAGTTGTAGTTCTTAGTCTCAGTCATGATATCATTTACTCAGAGGATTTATTCAGCCTTCAATATTCAGTTTACGACGAAAAATCTTATTTGATATCGATACCAGGAAATCAAAATTTGACTTACATCCATTCATTTTTCTTTCAGTCTACGGTTTCGCTTTAACTGGAAGTAACTATTGCTTTTTAGTCTTTCGTGCCAACGTCAAAAGAGTCTGAACTCTAGGCCCATGGATTAGTTTTAAAGCTTTCATTACACCTAAGCAACGCCGGGTGTAATGAAGTCCCCAATAAGACGGAGTTCAGATTTTAGATGAATTCTAAAAAAATTTGAATCTAGTGATTTCCTTTTTCAGAGTCTCTGCAAACGGTTACCTTCTTTCAGATAAAATGGCCACTGTCATGGTCAATCTTTCAGCGGTATCAATTGACAACAGAAAGCAGAAATAAATTATAAATCCTAAAAACTAGAACTATTATAGTTACCCGAAGGCGTGGCATTAGCTGACTGTAAAGTCACCACCATACATGATGGGAGTGTCAGTGTAACTGAAGAGAGGACATCAACAAAATTTTGGTTTCAATTAAGAATGGTAGGATAAATGCCACATCATATTGGAATACTGTTTCCTGTACGATCATGGAAGTTAAGCAACGTTAAGCATGGTCAGTACTAGATGGTTGAACGCTTGGGATTTACAAGTGCAGTAAGCTTGACTGTGCGGTTGGTGCAATGGATAATAGATGGGAATCGGTAATCAGAGAGCAAAGTTCACATTCACGTTGGGTTCGTTATATTCACTTTACTTCAGGAAAAATAAGAATCCACGTCTTATGCCCATGTATGGGTTAAGTAGTAAGACTTATTTCGCTAAAAATTATTATCTCCCCCAAAATTCGTAGAATACTTAAATATTGTTTATTTTAAAATAATCTTCAAAGGGTAGATAAGTCGTAAAAAAGATAAATACATTACAAATGGCCCTAAAATAAACAAAAATAACAATGATGGCAATGTGGATATGCCAAAAAGAAGGTTTTAAAGGTCGTGCTTCATTTGAAAAGGGAAAATTCTCGATTTTAAGGAAAGACAAATCGTACAGATTATTTAATTCGTCATCTATATTCTATTCACAGTATTTACATTATTTGAACTATTGTCCTCATATGTCTTGCCATTTGTACGACGTTTCAGCCGTTGTACTCGCCAGTCTTCTTCAGGTACTACGAATTTCGAACAGAATCATTTATTACAATCACTGGGGAATATCATCTACATCCCTTTTGTGTAGACCCTTTTTTGTAGTCATGAGTTATCTCCCTCTAACCCTGTAAGTTACTTGTTCACCACTGCTGTAGCGTGGTATTGAACTCACAACTCAAGTCACAGGAACTAACCAACGTCTATATCATCTCAACAAAGATGAGGACAATAGTCCACATAATGTAAATACTGTAAATACTACCTCATCTCAGAAATATAGTCAGTTAGATGCCATACGTGATACACGCTTTGGGCGATCATGTCTCGAAAGAGACATGACTGATTGGGCAGAAGATTATCCTGCAGTAGGTTGCCATTGCTTTCTGCGGTAGACTGGTTGCCGACCAAGGCTATAGAACCCAATCTGTCCTATTATTGAACCCATAACTGGAAGGAAGAGATGGATTAATACCTTTCCCAAGGGTATTTGTGCGGAAGTGAACGCAAGGAATTCAACTGGAATTCGAACTCGGCTCCCCGATTAGTCGTTCCGATTCGATATCCACTGCACCACAAGGCACATCCGCCAGAAATATAGACAATGAATTCATCATGCACGTTTACATATCTGCCATTTTTTCTTGCATTGAATAGTGCAGCCACATCTGGTCTGGAGCTCATATGCTGTATATTGTGGAATTGTTAACACAATCCTAAGAAAGGTTTGAAATGTTATCCGTCCTGACCTTGCATATTAACTTCAGTTACGTGCTTGGTATCTTAACGTGGCTTCTATATGTCTTTTCTACAGCTGACACCTTTCTAGCGCTCTCAAAGATGGAATGGGTTGTGGATCAAAATAGCTACATAAATGAAGATTAATAGCAGTCAGTAATTGGGACTGTCATTGACAGTCTGAGGGAATCGACTGCATGCGTGAGCCATTCACTTTGTCGGACTCTTTACCTTCGGACGGAAAGGAACCCAGATGAGGCCGCCGAATGGTAGAGTCTCTTATGGGGAAAAGCAGATTAGAATTTTTCTCCGTCTGACGGGCTAGGTCTTACCCACGTTAATAGAAAAATAAAATACTTATAGATGCCCGGTCTCGGTGGCGACCACGAGACCGGGCATCTATAAGTATTTTATTTTTCTCAGTGGCGTATCTATCCTCGGACAGAGATACAATTAAGCCGCACTCTTTACCTTCGGACGGAAAGGAACCCAGATGAGGCCCCGCCGAAGGGTAGAGTCTCTTATGGGGAAAAGCAGATTAGTATTTTTCTCCGGTCTGAGGGGCTAGGTCTTACCCACGTTAATCGGCCTTGGGCCGCATCTACCTCGGGCTCCTACATACGTGGGGAGGTCGCATAAACTTCGGAGTGTCATTGACGATTATTATCTGACTGTTCTCTTGGGACTCTAATACCTTAATCTCTCCTCTCTTTCTAATTATTGTTGTGCTGTCTTATCTGTGTGTGTCTTATTTGTACTTTATATACTTAGCAGGGATATTGGGTTGTAGGTATTTCAGCACACATCATCTGCTATCGTATTGCCGCCTCAGCGATACAATACTATAAATATTTTCACGTAATTATTTTAAGTTTGTTTATCCTGCACACTCTGAGTTGATTTGTGACACAGTAGGTTATTTAATGGGGGGACCCGAGTGCGTACACACGGGGTTGGGACAAAGAATTTCCCATTGGTTGCGCTGGTCTCGGTGGCGACCACGAGACCGGGCATCTATAAGTATTTTATTTTTCTCAGTTGCGTATCTATCCTCGGACAGAGATACAATTAAGCCGCACTCTATCCAAAGGTAGAGACGCAGTTGAAAGATAATAATCCCTACTCGGCATCTGCCAGGTAATTACGACAATTATTCTAAGAATGTTTGATCATTCATAAATAATAAAGTAAAAAAAAAAAAAAGGGAGCTGTCGAGCGTCATTTCACACCAAGCAAGGCAATAAAGCAACTAAGATTCAAAGAGAATATGAGAAAAATATTAAGGAGAGAGGACAATAAAAGAACATGAATTAAGAAAACAGAAGATAACGACTAACAATGCATTTGACCGAAACACAAGATTTTGAAAAATAGTTCCACAAGCGATAAGTGAGATAGAAGACAATGTTAGCATAGAACTTACGGTTAGAGCTAATCATTTCAACTGTAAAATGATGAGACTTAGCCGACAATCTAGTACTGCATTTAAATTAATAAAGTTTTGATACCAGAGAGGAAATAATAATTACTTTGTATAATACAGACTATTATCACAATTTAAAACTTAGCTAGAGACGATTACTGACCCTTTAACAAAAACAACACATTCTTACTTACAATTCTTATAACAACCACCAGAATACTTCAAAGTTCTAAGTAATCCTCATATGTACAGTTTGTCCCTGGGAGGGGGATGAAATAAAAACATAAAAATAAAACACTATTAGAATATTTACAAATAATACAATTTATATAAAACAAAATAGTGTAAGTAATAACCCCCTCCAAAATTTTAAATTGTGGCAGAAAAACCAGTGAATGCGTGGTTAGGTACCTAATAACAGTCATTTGACTAAACACTCACTGAAACATCACATAGAAAAACAATACGAAATACAAACTTGAAAAATGAAAATCGTCCCACATCTACCAGAGAACTGATATCTCTGTCACTCAATGTTAGAGGGAAGAGAGAATTAAACTAAAGAACGTGGGGATAGAAATAAGAGGTATACCATAGGGGAAAGTTATTATAGATAAGGCACAGCTAAGCTACGTTGCAGCGGTTGGAATGCGGCTGAAGACGAGATGCCATTTCCAGAGCAAAAGACATTGAAGATTTTTCTTTGGATTTTAGGAAGAATCTCTAAATATACAGCCGGAGCTCTATACCAGATATGGCAGCGATATTCAAAGCAAGGACGAATGAACATTCTTCTTAATGAATTAAATACTTGTAAAAATATAAACGCATGCAATATCTAAAATGAAAAATGTTCTTTAGCTATTCGGATATAAAAAGAATCTATAATTGACGAATTGAGATTCGAACGCCGAACGAAATATGTTATTGCTGTCATATCGTAGCTCAATGGTATTTGAAAGTAAAATTAGATTTTGTTCTTATTTCTGCGATTTTAAAGACTAGAACATAGAAAAAATATTATCGGTACTTTTATGAGAAATGAATGAAGGAAATATATTATTGATTAATGTCAAAATAATGTTCTGGGTGTTGTGATAAGCAGCTTCTTTTTATTTCTAACATTAAGCATTGGAATATGATATGTAACCGCGGGTAATATAGGTGGTAAAGAACAAAGAAAGAAACAAAACAGAACAATATCTTTTTCGTGCTTCTATGTGAAATGTTCCTTCACGACCGTAGGTGATTATGACTTTCCACATCTTCCTGTCTGTAGTGGATCTTAGCACGCTTTCTCCTGCTACCCCCCCCCCAAAAAAAACAAAAAGAAAACAAAACAAAACACTGCTTTGCCATTTATTTACTCAAGCCAATCAAGTATACTACGAGTTGCTCTCTCCTGTCTCTTTTTCCCTCTATATGACCTGTGAGTATCAGATCGTTCAAGTCCTTAAGTATTAGTTTCCTTTTCGTTCCCATGCTCTCAAAAACTCATTACTGCTTACGTGTTTGGTCCATGGTTTCCTCAGCATTCTTCTATAGAACCACATTTCGGTTATTCAAGTCTCTCCTACATCTTTCTGGTCCTGGCTATGATCGTAAACTGCATCCGGCAACAAGGCCTCTGATTGGGAGGTTGTGAGGAGCAGGGAACCATCTCTTAATTGCTGTTGTTCCCAGGTCCACCATGATCCAGAGTGGTAGCAACATCTGTTAAGGTCCCAGTTATGGGCAAATAGTTTACTACCAGACCGGAGTCAAAATGCTATGAAAGTATTTACCAACAAACCTTTTTTTCAATGAAAAATATTAACAACAAAACATTTTTGAATGAAAAATATTACCAACAAAATGTTTTTGAAGAAAAAACGTTACCAACAAGAATCCGTTTTTGAAGGGTGAATGTTACCAGCAAAATTACGTTTTTGAAGGAAAAAAAAATAAAAAAAATTATTGCCATAATAATTATCTGATCTACAAACTTATTTCTTACAAAGAATATATGTTTTATTCACGCGGATCTATTGTAAAAATGTTGTCGTCATTAAATAACCCATTGAGGTTGATATGCCGGAAAACAAATCAAATCAAATCAATCCTACATCTTTCATGGGATTGACCAGCATTCACATCCATATTGAGGAACAGTTATCACATACCAATCCAATACCGATCCAAGACTCTCTTCTTTGTTTTCAGCGAAATTTTCCTATCACTCGATAGCTTCTTAGCCTCTGAAATGCATAATTGACAATGAAAATACGTCTTCGGATCTCAGTGTCGCACTTTCTGTCATCTGTTAGAACTCTTCTCAGGTATTCAAATTTCTGTACCTGCTTGATTTCAGTATCCCCAGCCAGTAGTTGGCATTTTGAGCTCCTCTTTTTACTAATCACCATAGACCAATACAGATAGGTTTAAATGAATGCTTTGATTAACACAGTAAGACTGCTTGCTACTCAGAATGTTAAATACTCAAAGTGTATTTGAATTTTTAAATTATTTTGTCCCCCGTATCCTCTTTCCAGACTGTCCACATACTTTTTCTTCGGGTTCGGGTCGTTTAGGAGTCTGTCGTATTGCAATTTGGGTGCGACTTCAATTTCGTTCTTCAATTTCCAAAGTTTCATTCTTAGATCTTTATATATAAAAGGCAAGATGTTTGTGTGTGCGTCTATCTGTCTGTCTCTCTGTCTGTCTGTCTGTCCTTTATACAAATCCACAATTTTTATTTGATTCTCACCAAACTTCACATAACTATTCTTTAAGCTTCCGGTCAGATCATGGGCTACTTATTTTTTCCGATATTTTATATCGATACCCCGATGTCCGATTAGGTCTGATCAAGACCAGGATTTCAGCCCTTTTATCGCGGTTCTTGCTGCAGAATTGGCTCTGACTTGGTAAAATTATCGTTTTTAGTCTCAAAAATTAGTAGATCTTCTCAGACAACTCATTTTCCCCGATATCGGAAATCGATACACCCGATAATCTATTTCATCAGATCAAAAAACGACATTCAGCCATCCGTGTAGCTTATTTTCTCCAATTTTACTCCCGATGGTTACGATAAGTTTTCATGGACTTACTTAGGTTAGTTAATCCTTTGATGACTTATTTGACTCCGATATTGGAAATCGATACCCCGATATCCTATCGGGTCTGATCAAAATCAGGTTTGGGTTTTTGCTTCCGGTTTTGCTCTCAGTAAGTATAATTGTAGTTCTTAGTCTCAGCCATGATACCATTTACTCAGCGGATATATTTAGATTTCAAAATTCAGTTTGCAACGGAAAACGTATTTGACATCGATACCGGAAATCAAAATTTGACTTACATCCATTCATTTTTCTTTCAATCTACGTTTTGGCTTTGACTGGAAACAACTATTGCTTTATTGTCTTTTGTGCCAACGTCCAAAGAGTCTGAGCTCCAGGACCATGGATTAGTTTCAAACCTTTGTTGCATATTGGTTACAATTGTAACCAATATGCAAAAAATAGTTAAAGCTTTCATTACAACCGAGCAACGCCGAGCTATACTGCTAGTTTTATATATAAGGGAGGTGAATTTAATATAACATGTTTTAAATAGTGCGCACACACATATATGCATACACACACCCACGGAATATAGTTCTGCTCCGATAATCGTTATAATTGTTGAAGAAGAAATTGAAATTGCTGGGGACAGTTCAAAATTCAGCCAAAGCTATTACGTTTGGTTTCGCATAAAAAAAAAATTATTTTATAATTTATTAATCAATTTCTAATCTCTTATCATTTCGTCGGAGTTAGTATCATGGTATACTAGTCCTGCTAGTCTTGGTCGACATACAGCTACGAACCAACACTAAAGATACAAGTAAAATGGTCGGCTCTCTGTACCGCTCAAATAGTCACAAATAATGCGTGTGATTTATTCAAGTTACATTGTTTACGCTCTATCGTTGCAGTATACGTTTTGTCCTATATATTTACGTGCTTTAAGCTTTGTGGACTCCATTCTATGTCTTGCTTTTGTGTTCTTCGTGCCAATTAAGACGTTTTCTTCTCAGTAGAAAAAAGGTTTTTTACTAGTTGTTTGTGAGCTGAACATCCAGTCGGATTTGAATCCAAACGGGTCCGTCATCCTTAGCTTTTTTACAGTAATGTTCACCCTGTACAAGACGCTGAGGCCACTTGTTGTAGAGGGTTACGTTAGACCAATACAAATACAGAAGGACGTGTACCTGTTTTCTATAGAATACGCAAAGGCGTTCGACAAAATACTCCACAAACATCTGTTAGAGCTTCTTATCAATCTGGACATCTTCGGCAATGACATTAGAAAAACCAAGAACCTATACTAGTCTTAGTTAGAGCCAATTCTGCAGCAAGAACCGCGATAAAGGGGCTGAAATCTTGGTCTTGATCAGACCTATTCGGATATCGGGGTATCGATTTAGCAATCTAGCCCCCACCCGAAGAAGGTTGATGCAATCGATGATATTTCCCGTCGATGAAGGGGTCAGCGAACGACAAGACAGGTGTTTGAGAAATACATCCTGTCGGCGTCTGGAGCGGATGTCGCAGGGTTATGAGTCGGGCTCGTTTGACCTTATTTCCGACAACGGCGGAAATGACTACGGAAGTAAACAAAACAGGTGTCTCTTGGAATTACGTGGGCGTTGCGTAGGCGAGACAAAACCGGAAGGAAAAGTCCCGGTTCTAGAAGACTATAAAAAGAAATCGACACACAGATTCGCCAGCAGAGAACGGCCAGTGGAAGCAGAGAGACACCACAGGCAAGACTTACACTCCCGTCGACTCATTCTATGTGCGCTCTCACTCTTCCATTCTCTGTTCCACACAGGCTCGTCGTCAGGAATAGAAATATAATCTTATATTTTTATATATGCGTGTTCTCGTTGTTTGTCGTCGTACAGTGATATATAACACTAGCAGAAAACCACTTGTATACGGACAGGAAATGAGTTCATCACATATACATGAATTGAAAGAGGTGTATGACATAGATGTGTCTTCTCACTGGATTTATTTAACTTATATAGCATGGCAATTTTGAGAGAACTAGAAATCCAGTCAGATTTAATCACTGACACACTTTTAACAATAAAGGGGCGTAAGACAAGGATGGATCTTTTCACCATATCTACTCAACTTGTACAGCGAGACTATTCTGAGGACATTAGAAGTTATGCCAGGATTCGTCATCGGAGACCACAATTTAAACAACATAAGATACGCAGATGATACAGTGCTGATAGCAGATACGGAAAGGAAACTACAAGACCTCCTACAGAATGTAGCTGAAGAGAGTAACAAGAAAGGACTACAAATAAACTGCAAGAAAACTGAATGCATGGCCATCAGCAAAAAAGAGCAGCCCAAAATACCGAATACAGGTGGGGGATACTAAAATCAAGCAGGTACAAAAATTTAAATACCTGGGAAGTGTTCTAACAGAAGACGTAAAGTACAACACAGAGATACGAAGGCGAATTGGCATGGCGAAGGAAGCATTCCAGAAGTTGAGCAAAGTATTAAGAAACAGGACAATTTCGCTAGAAACAAAGAAGAGAGTACTGGATTGCTATGTGATGTCCGTCCTTCAATATGGCAGTGAATGCTGAACAATATTATCAAAGATGAAGAAAAAAGGATTCTGTGGTTATCATGGATCGAGCATGTGAGCAATGATGAGGTTTTGGATAGGATGGAAACTAGAATGAATACTGAGCATCAGGTAGAGACAGGTAAGGTTCCTGGGACATGCAATACGGAAGGAGAGCTTAGAGAGCCTGATACTAACAGGCCAGATAGAGGGGAAAAGAGACAAAGCAGTGGATAACATATTTGATGGATCTGATCAGGTGGATGATGGAACGAGGATTGCCTGGTGTAACAGGAAAAAGCTTGCTAAAAGCCAACAGGGATAGGGAAATGTAAATTTCTGGGATGTGTTCTAACAGAGGACAAAAGTGCGGCACTGAGATTCGAAGGTGTATTGGGATGGCTAAGGACGCATTTCAAAATCTAAGCAGAGTATTAAGAGATAAGATTTCGTTGTAAACAAAGACAAAAGTACTGAAGTGTTACGTGATATTTGTCCCCCTGTATGACAGTGGATACTGAACAATCTCCTTAAAAAATGTAGGAGAGATTCGAAGTCTCAGAAATGTGGTTCTACAGAAGGATGCTGAGGGTTTCACGGAGATGACAGAAACTAAGAGTAAAATTATACTTAACATCAGAAAGAGACAAGTGAAGTTTCTGGGACAAGTAATGCTTGAAAAATCCGATACTCACGGTGCCGAGATGAGATTGGGCAAACGGATGGCAGCGCAGGTTTGGAAGAAATTAGAAAACAAAATTTATTAAAAGCTCCAAAGGACAGAAAGATGCGCCGAGCCATAATTATTTACATCATGATGGGAAAAAGAAAAAGAAAAGAAGAAAATACATGAATAATTAATTAACCTCTGTGGCGTGCAATTGTTGCCTCCACCTATATCACTATTGTTTTATTCATATATATATATTCCATTCCTTTACATACCACCTGATGAGACATTGAAGTTTCGCTGTTAAAACAAATGTACCTTTGTCGTGGATATATATGGAAAAATTATATACATGTTCTAAAATATAATTTATAATAAATATTCACAACTCTATATATTATATATCGAGCACTGTTTTAAATTAATGTTTTGGACGTTGTAAGAATTCTTTCTTCGTTCTGTATTCACTCGGATATATATATATATATATATATATATATATATATATATATATATATTGTCTGTGTATACGAGTGTGTGTGTGTTTAGGGTGTTAGTACATATGCACACAGGAACTTTAGCTGTCTCTTCCTGGTGCTCAATATAAGGGCTATAAAAAAACCGAAACTTATGGAGAGTCATGATCGCCAACGCAATGAATAGAAACGACACAAGAAGAAGAAGAAGAAGAAGAAGAAGAAGAAGAAGAAGAAGAAGAAGAAGAATGAGGAAAACCATGATCAAATATTATACTCACAATGCTCCTGGCGTTTTAGGATCCGGCCTTATTTACGGGTCTCTCTTCATACTCTGTAACCATGTTGGAAATTCAAGCGGCGCCTATATTTCAATTCACGGGTTTGAGGAGTGTTCTCATTGTGCGCTTTATACTTAGGAAAGATAACGCGTATCAGTTAAAAGTCACCAGTATTCTTGACCTTTTCGGCGCTTGTCTTATCTTCCACTGAATCAGTGGCAATGAGAACTATGATGAACATCCTGGCCCAAAAGAGCAAACCTTTGTATATATATATATATATATACTATCGGGCGTAATTATTAGGCCACCGCAGCTTTCTATAAGAAATTATTTTTTCATACTAATTTTAGTATTTATTGCCAAGTGAATAATTCTAAATTATAATAGAATGTTTCTTTTGTTTTTATTATTTTCCAAAATTTTGCAAGGCAAGGAAGAAAAGATGAACTTGTCCAAATCACCCTGAATTTTCTTCATTCTTTCATTGATGAAACTGCAATATAGGTAATTATTAAATATTTACAAATTCATTTGATGCACATGGTATTGTGCAGTATTAACAAAAGAACATTTCTATTTTCATT
>JBBBDQ010000865.1:690000-712500 GCA_037127315.1 Ascarosepion bandense | reverse complement strand
AGAGAGGGAGAGATAAGCTAAGACAGAGTGTGAGAAGCAAGAGAATGAGAGAATGTTTAAGGAAGAGAGGCAGAGAAAGAGAAAATGTGAGTAGAAGAGAAAAAGTGATAATGTTTAAGACAAAGCGAGAGAGAGAGAGTGAGAGAGAGAGAGAGACAGAGACAGGCATACAGACAGACAGACAGACAGACAGAGAAAGAGAAAATGTAAGTAGAGGAGAGAAAGAGAGAATGTTTAAAGCAGAAAGAGAGAGAAAACAGAAGCAAAGAGAAAGTGTGAGATGCAGAGAGAAAGATAGAATGCTTAAAGAAGAGAGGGAGAGATAAGCTAAGACAGAGTGTGAGAAACAGAGAGAATGAGAGAATATTTAAGGGAGAGAGAGAGAGAAAGTGAGAGAGAGGGGGTGAATTAAAGGAGAGAGGAGAAAAATTGATATAAAAAAGTGAAAACAGTTTATACTACTTACAATCTTTCGCAGTAAGTCACGTTTGTTATTTCTGATAGTTCGTCAATTTTTATGCGAAATATTTTTGTTTTCTTTTCTTATTTATTTACTTATAATTGTTTTTGTTGTCTACTGGCAAGCTTATTCTTACTTTGGGGTATTTTTTTAAGTGCGTGCAAGCGTGCTAGAGTTAATTTTCGTTTTTTTTATGTCCTCGATTTTCAAACGATGGGAAATTTTAGTGACACAAAATATTAAAGATTGTGACATCTTCAGCGATAGATATTTTCTTTCCGTTACAGATATTGACAAATCCTTCAGTAACAAAAAATTAGATATGACAGTTTCATGTGAAATGATCGGATTTAGTTTTTTTATTCATTCTCTATTTCAGCATTGGAGAATGTCATAAACAAAAAAGTAAAAAAAGTAAAAAAAGAAAAAAACTTCTGTATCTGCACCAATGAGTGCGTGTCTTGTTGCATTTAAAAGTAAAATTATGAGATTTATATTTATTATAGAGTCAATTTTTATGCTTTTCATTACGGCTTTTCTATGTCAGTTTCTTCCTTTCTTTCTTTCTACGCAGTTATTTGTCTACCCGAGTCTGTATTTATTTTATTCGATTTTTGTTAACGTTTTACTACAGTATATATATATATATATATATATACTACCGGTTATAATTATTAGGCCACCCCAGTGTTTTAAAACAATCATGTATTTCAAACTATTTTTTTAGTAGTTATTGCTGAGTGAATTATTGTAAATGACAATGGAATGGTACTTTTGTTAATACTGCACAATAACATGTGCATCAAATGAATTTATAAATACTTAATAATTAACTATATTGCAATTTCATCAATAAAATAATGATGAAAATTTATGGTGATTCGACCGAGTTCATCTTTGCTTCCTTGCCTTGTAAAATTTTGCAAAGCAATAATAATTAAAGAACCATTGTATTTTCATTTAGAATTATCCACTTGGCAATAAATACTCAAAATAGTATAAAATACATCATTTCTTTCAAAATCCTGGGATGGCCTAATAGTTATGGGCGGTAATGTATATATATATATATGTGTGTGTGTGTGTGTGTGTGTGTGTGTGTGTGTGTGTGTGTGTGTGCGCGCGCGCTTGTGTAAGTTTCTGTTATATATATAAGCAATGAATTGAGTTCTTCCGGTGACTGGCGTCTGTATACACCGCTTATATATAACACGTTAAAATTTCCCCCTTTTCATTCTATGTCTTAAGGAGTAGAGACTCCGACTGACACTAAATCGGTCGAGGTTCGATGACAGCCAGAAGCAAGTAGATGTCTAGCTACACTGATAAACAGGATGAGATATATATGATAGACAGTGTAACATAGATAGATAGATAGATAGATAGATAGATAGATAGATAGATAGATAGATAGATAGATAGATGAACAGGGTTAGAACCAACCTAATAAAAAATTATCCAAATGTTGGAGAATTTTTGTATTTATTTTCAACTGAAATTAAAGCCAAAATACGACGTTTAGAACGGCTCATGATTAAACATAGTAGACATTAATTGCCTCTTATATTTAACAGTATATGTTTGAAATATATATATATATATATATATATATATATATATATATATATATATATATCAGATTAAATAAATTTAAAATATTGTGTCAGCATATTTTTAATAAAATTCATTTATACTCACAGATAATCTTTCGCTTATTATAATTGACAGATGTCAGAAATGAGCTGTAAAGTTGAGAAAATAAAATAATGCTAAATACAACATTCGTATATAAAGGGTTATTACCCTACTACTTCCGGACTTGTATATTTGGTGGAGCATTTAGCTGGTTTTTCCACCGTTTACCTGAAGAAATTCCGTGGTTGAAACCCGGGAAGCAAGATTGGTCATCAATTTTCCGTTTTTATCCCGGCCCGAGGCGAGTGGATGCGTCTAGCCACACTGATGAGCGGTGGTACAGCGAAACAGGCTTGTATGTGGATGACTAATATATATATATATATATATATATATATATATATATATGTCATGGTTAGTGGGGAAAACCGGTGAGGAAACAGCTAATAATTATCTGAAATATTTTAACGGTAGAGGTACAATCCTTTAGTATAGTAGTCTTTTCGATAAATTTTCATTTAAGAAATTTACAATCAGAATAATTTTTTTTCGAATAATTATTATCGAACGGTTGTTTTCGAACAATATTAACATATTACATGGAGTGAAAGAGAATGGATAGACTTTAGAAAAGAGAAACTGAGAAAGTAAAGTAAAGGAACAGGCGGCAGATGACAGAAGATGACAGTAAATACCAGAAGATAGCGATTGACATTGCATTTAAACTTTTGAAGGTCATAAGTAGCAGGGAGGCAAGAAATTGGAAGGAATGTTTGAAAGCGAGAAGTGAGAAGAAAGAAATTATTAATATAGAACTTTCGGTTCTAGCTAGTTTAACCTTTATTTATTTATTTATTTTTCCACTCTGATGTTTTTTCGGTACAAGGCCACCCGAGACAGTGAGTTCCAAAGTAAAAGGCACAGCTTATGCGGATATACGTAGAAGATAGCGGTTAGTCGTAGAAATTATAGAATTCAAATCCTATATCCTTCAACAGTTAACTAAAACACACAAAGTAAAATTGCACACCGCAAAATGGGATGCAAACAACTAAAAACATTTTGGAAAAACCAAGACGAAGGCGAATTTCACAAGTCAGTGTGAAAAGTAAAATTATGGATCCTGATTGAAAAGGAAATAGAAAAATGGTGTATGACGTCAGTCAATTTTTTTTCGCACCTAAAATGAAAATGTCTGCTGGAGCCGGTCACATGATAATTTTCACTACTTAAACCACGTTAATTGATCAGTCAAAATTAGTCAGAATGGGAGTGGTATCTGATAGCATCTTCTCCCAATGTAAGGAAGAAACTTCATGCTGACTCGGTCACATCTCCCTGACATACATTCATTCTACCTCTTCTTCTAACAACAACAACAACAACAACAACAGCAATAACAACAACAACAACAACAACAACAACAACAATAGGACACTCTATCTGTCTACGATATGTACAGTTTCTTTCTTTGTTTCACCTTCTTTCTCACCTTGTCGCCAACCTACCAAAAAGGGGAAGGAACATAAGACTTCACATTCTGCTACTATCAGTATACGCCCCAGGACATTAGCTACTTAAGACTATCAACCATGAACTCTTAATTGCTGTTGTACATTTAAAATACTTACATTTTTCTTTTGAACGATTAGCTACATGGATTTTCTCTATGAACATTTTATTTTTCTACTTACAATGTTGTTATTCTGTTAATAAACCTTTAATGTAGAAACGAAACATTTTATCCATCTCAGTATCTTTTCAGCCTTCTGATATTTAAATTGTGGGGTCTTCGGTTGTGTTTGGTACGAGGCAAGTTGAACAGGTTAAGATTGTAGGGATCGGGGAAGGAATCTCTTGAGAGTCGGTTCCAGGAGACTACAGGTCGTGGAAAGAAGCTGCTCGAGTAAAAATTTAATATTACCCAAGAAATATGAAGTGAAAGATGGTTGTTCGCTTTAATGTACGTAACACGGCGGGAGTTAGACGTGAAGATTAGGACTGGTGAGACTAAAGAATGTAGTTTGTCTGAGAACTTTTCGTGGAAACAGCGATAGAACAGTGCGTGGCTTGCGACGTTTCATCTGTTAAAAGGGGGTTGTAGGGTGGAAAATATCAAATACAAAAAAGCTTTTGGACTCTATGCCACTACCCGGCCGGACGCTGTTGGTCTTGGTCCAGATTGACTCTGTCATGGTTTTCTCCCTTGTCCCACGTTGTGTTGATTAATCACAAGACAGTCACGTGAGTTTTTCACTAGCTGTCTCTCTGCCGAACTAAAAGCCGGGACGTGTGCAATTGCGTAATAAAAGAAAGAAATGTAACATCAAAGGAAATAAGTGTACCGACGTCTGAAGTGTTGGGAAATAACGTCTTTATATACAGATTATACATAATAGTCTCTTGAATAATTTCCCATCCCTGCTTCTATCAACTGGTAGCGGAACGGACGTTTCTTAGGTAAATCGAATATTCTCCTAAGCAATAACAAGGAATCTGGCTGGCCGCAGCTCGCTGCTTCGAACAAAAGTCTAAGTTCGTTATATAAGTCTAGTCAACTTGTCGCTTGTTTTCCGGAAGGTTACGGAAATTGCCGAAGTGCTGGGTTATTCTCTTTCAGTTAGCAATTTCAGACTTGTCTGAATATTCTCTTCTTGTCTGTATCTTAACTCTGGTTGGCTGATTGGCGACAGGCTTCTATACGGTCGGCACCCAAAGGCATGGCAATCATCTCTCTGTTTCTTCTTCGATTGGGAACTGTCATTGGTCATTACGATTCTGGACCGGGAAATCGAACTCTCTGCCACTCGAGCTGCAACTACTGATTTTGGTCCCTCGGGACCTTGTATTTATGCCCATGCCATGGTGTGGGGCCGACGGTCACTGGGTGTCTAATCCCCACCCCACCTCCGTCTCGGCAACCAATAAAATCCTGAGGTTAGTTGCTACTCGTTGTTGCCTGTGGTTTAGCCAGTGGAACTAGTCTTCCTTCCATGACGTCAATTGTTAGTTGTCTCCCACTTTCGGGGCTTGGTAACCGGGCCAATGGAATCTCTCTCTATCTTATGACGTCATCTCCCCATACCCCTTTTCTGGGCTGGACTTAACCGAATTTTCTTTCTCAAAATTTTCCGTTTTCACGAAACAATTTCGGGGATTTTTTTTCTTAAAACAATAGGCATTAACCTTTTTGAACTGTCTTCGCCCAAAACATGTTGACAAGGGTCCATTGACATCGTTACCCAAATAATAATTTCTACGCACCTGTTTTTAATACCCATTCTCTGAGTCACCTATATTTTCAAGTGACAAGAATGCCTTATCAGTTTTACCCTGATGTCAGTGAAAATAACTTTTCTCTAAATTACTTGACTCAGAATCAAAACATCTGTCATCTTTAATTCTTTCACGAGAGTCATGCCAGCCAGACATTCGGACCCAAAATGAAATTTCCCTTTCCTTTACCAAGAAACAGTAACAAATAAATTTATCTTTCCTTTATGTTTAGAATGATCCGTCAGCTTTCTTTTGGGTGGCTGAAACCGATATCTATTATTTCTGTAGCTTGAAAACAAATCCATTTCTCTTTTCTTTCTCTTCTTTCCGTGTTTACAATAATAGAGAAATACCAGGTGTTATTTTCCATCTCTGCTTTCTTTTTAAAGATAAATATTTTCCAGCTACGGTTAATAATTAGTTAATAAAATTAATCACCTCCATTTTCCTTTGCTCATATTCGGAGGATAAATAAAATTTATCTTAGTATGTTCTCTTATGATCTATAATAGCAATTAGAAGAGTTTGGTTATTAAATAATAAAATTAATTATCGCCGTTCCAAAATATTGTTATACTCTACTGAGACTAATAAGAGAAGACTGGGTAGCCCGAATATAGCACCAGTACTCGAATTTTGGTCTGATCTGTCTCTTTTCTTATCTCCTCTTAGTTATGGGTTAAATAACAGGACAGCATGGTGATAGATTTTTTTAATAAAGCAATGCATAATTTTGCAGTTAGGCCAACAGTTAAAAATACCTGTGCTAAGAAATGAGAGGATTCGAAACCGTCACACTCTGGTGAGATTTCGGTTTTTCTTTTCACTATTCACAGTCTTTACAACTACTACAGCCATTCCTTACTAACATTCAGGCACTTTGCAAATAAATGTACGTAATTTAGTTATTTACTGAATCAAGAATATATATTTTGACGGCAATAATTTGAAATTGAAAATACAAAAAAAAAAAAAAAGAAATGTAATCTAATATTAGTTACTTTAAGAAATCTGTATATTTGTTGTATATCGATTCGTCGAAGACGATTATTATTTCGATAAAACGACCATTATGTCGTATATTCTATATCAAACAACGAAAATTATACTGCAACCAAAACGACATATATGTTGTGTACACTTTTCTTGAACGACGATCATTAATTCGACAACGGGGTCCCAAAACTTGTTACCATGTCTCTTTTAAAACCGCTTGCCTTTTCCACACTGATAAAATCCTGATAGTCTCACTTAATAAAATGACCACCGTAACACGTACATATAAATAAAGGCGTACAACATTTTCTTTATTCGCTCTTCAGGAGTAGGAGGTGGGGTGGATGTACATACGCATCAAAGCAACTAGAGGCCGCGCTCGTCCGCATTTGTCCCTGTGTCGTTCTCGGTTTGGGCTTCAATTTCAACTCTCACTGACTGCCTACAACTACCAACCTGTAAACCACTACGTCATCTTTTGCCACATTGTTTACAAATCTTTCCGGCCTACATTATCTGACCTTGACTACTCTGGTTTCAAAACAATAAAATATTTTCCTGATATGTGCCCGCATTCTTAACTTTGACAACAATCTAACACTTTTAAAACAGTGTTTATTTTGCTTTTGCTAGCCAGATTGCATATTTTTACTGTTACCTAAAAATACACTAACTCACGAAATTATGCATCAGCTCAGATAATATACAACATGTTGTGTATGTAAAATGTTGAAGAAAGTAATTGTTAAATAGGTTAGGCGTTAAGTTAGGCACTACTGATGATGTAAAATCATTATATGCTGAATACAAATGCCATACCCCAGTGTCACCCGGGCTTACCCTACTACTGCCGGATCACCTTCCAAAAGGGTTTAACACTTCCCGGTGGATACTTACAGACCTAGGGCAGAACGAACCAATAACTATTTTTTTTTCATTGAGGTGTAGTGGATATCGGCTCGGAACGAGAAATCAGAGAGCCGAGATCGAATTTCAGTTGAACTCGTTGCAATCAGTTACGCACAAATAACCTTGGGAAAGTTATTCATCCATCTCTTCTCCCTCCAGCTATGAGTTACATAGCGGGACAGTTTGGTTTTATAACCTTGCTTGGCAATCAGTCTACCGCAGAAAGTCATGTCAATCTATTACAGGAAAATCTTCTGTCCAGTCAGTCATGTCTCTTTCGAGACATGATAGCCCAACTGAACTGAACTAAGTAAAATGAACGCGTGTAAAACTTTTTGAAACAGGTGCAAACTGGACCTATATCAGCCACTTCGGAAATAGTGCAAAGTGGACCTATATCTACCCATTAGACTTCTGTGGATACTGAACCTATGTCAATCTTTTTGCAAAAGTGCAAACTGGAGCTATATCTACCGATTTGACTCTTGTAGAAACCGGACGTATGTCAACCATTTTGTAAAAAGTGCAAAGTGGACCTATATCTATCCATTTGACTCTTGTAGAAACAAGACCTATATCATCGTTTTTTTTACAAAATTGCAAACTGGAACTATATTTATCCGTTTGACTCTTGTGGAAACCGAACCTATATCAATCTTTTTTAGTCCCATGCAAAATAGACCAATATCAAACTTTTAGACACTAGACCTTTTTTTGGACATTAATGAAAATTGCACTTTTTACAAACTTTTTTTTAACTTTCGTGAACATCTAGTGTCCAACTTTTAGACTCGAGCAAACCGGGCCTTTAGCAAACATTTTGATTCTTGAGCTCAACCCTCTTTAATTAGAGCTTAACTTCTTCTAGACTGGTTAGCAACAAAAGTGATCAACTGTACTGCTGTTTACTTATGGATTCATACATTCTCCTAGATTTTTTTCGAGTAAGTGAATGTGACGAACCAGCATGGAATTTGAACTCTGCACTTCTATTTCTTATTCCAAGCAGCTGTTCATTACACCACCGCTGATTAGATGAACTAAATTATGTGAGGAAACGCATCACACATGTATTTCTCTCTCAATGAATACACTGATCTCCGCAGGCTTATAGGTGATGAAGTATAAAAAGGTGATGAAATATGTTTCACTATATAACTCTTTTCCACAGGCAAAACGTCTCAAGTCTCTTCCTACTCTATCTATGGATCTATATCTATGGATATAGATCCATAGTTAATTTTCAGACCAGCTACATACGTTAGTTTTACTTTTTTCATACGTTTTCAGCTCGGACAAGACACGCATTTTAAACTGCGTTGTAGCATTCCCCATTACTTCGTATTCCATTAGTAAGGAAGACGTTCCAGTTGAAAACGTTCTTTCCAAAAACCATCACATTGTTGTACCATGTGAATGAATATGAAAAAAAGAAATTATTAAACAACGAAAACAATAAAGAAACCGGAATTAAGGTAACTAGCAAATTTAACTAGAACAAAGAAGAGAGTACTAGATTGTTGTGTGATGTCACTTCCTCAATATGGCAGTGAATACTGCACATCATCATCGAAGATGAAGGAAAAACTTGAGGCAACTGAAATGGTTTTTCAGAAGGATGCTACGGATATCGTAGATCGAGTATGTGAGCGATGATGAGGTTTTGGAAAGAATGGAAACGAAAAGGAAATTAATACTAAGCATCAGGAAGAGACAGCTAAAGTTACTGAGACATGCAATGAGGAAGGAGGGCTTGGAGAACCTGATGCTAACAGGGCTTAGAGAATCTGATACTAACAGGCCAGATAGAGGGAAAGAGAGACAGGGGAAAACAGCGTGTAACGTACTTGACTGGCCTGAGTGGTTGGATAGGGGTTTGCGTAGGGTAACTAACAGTCACCAGGGATAGGATAGAAGGCTATGATCGCCTACGTCCTGAAAAGACAAAGCACATAGAAGAAGAAAAAGAAGAAGAAGAAGAAGAAAAAGAAGAAGAAGAAGAAAAAGAAGAAGAAGAATATAACATTTAAATCTTACCATTTCAACTGTAAGATGATGAGACCTTCCTGCTAATCTAGAAGTGCGATTAAATTCATAAAGTCTAGGTATTATGGAGAAAAACTCATCAGAACACTTACCCTGAAAGTATTTATAGAAAAGGTAGAGAGAAATTAGGTTAGGGGAAATAACTGAATCCAAGATGCCACATCAGGACCAATAACATTTCAGATTCTTTGTATTTTATCAAGAATCTTTAAGTACATAGCAGAAGCACCAGATTAGCTGTAGCAGCATTATTCAAAGCATGTGTGCATTAGGGTTACATAAATATAAATTAGTTTAACGTGTGATGACACTGTCATATAGGGTTGAAAATATTAAGTAAAAATATTTTTGCCAAAAATATAGGAAAATGTATTAAAAAAAAAGGTTTAATATCAATATTAAGGAAGAACGTAAAACTAATTCCACTGCTGTATGCAATCTCTTTCTCCCGGGGGAAATTATTGCTCGCAATATTTGTTATATAATATGTTTTGTACTTGAGAATTTAATCGCAATATTTCAATACACAACTTTCGTTTTTAGCCTTATTCCAAATTGCAAAAAATATCACGTTATTCCAAGAAATTAAAAACACACTTTCAAAAATATAAAATTCTAGCATTTATAAAAAAAAGCATGAGTTGCAAAAAAAAAAAAAAACCCCAAAAAGAAATACTCGATTTTCTAAATATTTTAGTATAATTCAAGTTTTTTCATAAAATATAAACATTTTAGCAGGATTTCTTGAAAAGTCCTTGCGTTTTTTACGAAATATACATTTTTGCATGATTAGCAGAAACATACTTTTATCCTAGAAATTGAAATTTTAGAATATACAGTAACCCTGATATAAGAGAGTTGTCGGGACCGGATAAAATTATCTTATATCCGGGTCTCTTATATCCGGGTCATACTGTATTAAATAATTCTGGCATTTTTCCTACTAAATAACAATTTTGGCATAATTTCTATAAAAAATTCTGACACTTTACTTAGTAAAAAAAACAGACATCTTAATTTCCAGAAAACGATTCTACCCTTTTTCTAGATATTAATATATCAGCATGATTTACAGAAGATGATATTCTGTCACGATATAAAGAGTCTAAAAAAATACAATTTTAACCGGAAATTCTAGTAAAAATATTAGTACTATTCCCATGTAAATGAAGGTCCTGTATTGATCTTGGAAATAAAATTTAGTTCATGAATAAAGCAGCCCGAAGACATTCTTATGACTATTCCACATACGAGAATATAATTTTAAAAAATCATTTTATTTTAATCGTTTCACCCCAAGCAAGGCTCTACCTCTACTGATGCACTGGGGCTACATAACAAAGTGAAAGTTTAGGCTGGAAGAGAGTAACGAGAAAGACGAACCAGGGGGTGTCAGAGAAAGTTTATGAGAAGGATGGGAATACAGGAGTGAAGACAGTTGCAAATGTAGAGAGAAAGGAAAGAACAAGATACACGGGTTGATGTAGAAAGGACTGTAGTAAAGTGGATAAGAGATGGGAATTGACATTGCATTTAAATTTCTGGAAGATGTAGTCGTTAGGAAAGTAAGTATACAGAAGAGAGTTCCACAGGCGGAAAGTACGAGAAAAGAGCTGCTAGAGTATAACTGTCGGCTGATTTAATTGTAAAAGAGTAAATTCTCCTGAAGGGGGCACCAGTGACTTAAGTTTGTCAGAGCAGAAGCCATGAAAGCATTTGTAGAAGAGACAGAGGGAAGACACAACCCGCCGGTGAGAAAGTGGATAAAGTCGAGCTGCCAGGCCAGGATCAATCACATTACAGATTCTCCTTTAGAGCCAGTTGAGAACACTGAATCTATCTATCTATCTATCTATCTATCTATCTATCTATCTATCTATCTATCTATTTATCTCCCTATATAAATATAGATCTATCTATCTATCTATCTATCTATCTATCTATCTATCTATCTCTGTAGATCTATCTATCTATCTATCTATCTATCTATCTATCTATCTATCTATAGATAGAGATCTATATATATATAGATAGTCTCCAAATCTCAACATCAATGAGCTTTTAGGGTTCATTTTATAAAAACAAGTGAGGTGTCCATATCCTTCACCACCATGATTGAAAGATGATGGTGGTGAGGGATTTAACTGAAGAATGGATAAAATACCACTGGAAACAATTCAAACATTGTATGAGTCGCAGAATTTAAGCTGTAATTACTGCCAAAGACAGTCCTACACAATATTGAAATAAATTTGCTTGAAATTTCACTATTTTTCCACCCTGTGTATATATATATCATATCAATGAATGTTGGAGAATTTTCTCACAATCGAAGATGAGACTTGAAACGACTGATAGCTTGAAGTGGACATCATGTGGGAGGTTTTCATAGACTGACGTGAACTCAACGGCCAGTTTGTCCCCTTGATAGAATAAGTGGACACTTGTTCCGCACCATACATTCCCAAGACACACTCAGCCTTTCTCCAGTTTTTTTATGTGCCTAACTGCACAGTGACCCTAAGCCCACAGTCGGTCATGTGATTGATAATAATCAAGATATATTTTAATCTATCATTCCTTTTTGAAACTACTAGGAAACCTTTTTTGTTTCTTGGTGTTTTGTAATAATGGGAGTTTCGTTTTTCATTTAAGCGGTAAACGAAGGGTTGCCATAGTCACAATAAACATGTCGAAATGACGTTTAACTCGACAAAGAAGATCTTCGAGTTATTGCTATAAGATGCTATTTTTATTAAAACTAAATAAAAAATGCAAGAATGCACTCGTGCAGAAAAATATGCACACCTTACTGAACAATTTCATTTTCTTAAAGGGAGTAATATATGACTCTCTTCGATAATGATAGCTTATAAGAAAATTAAATTATACTTTCGAATTTGGTAAAAGATATTCAATACTCATTTGACATACATTGACTAGATTCCGAATTATTTATGACCTGTCCACGTGTGTAAAAGCCCGAGGTAGATGCGGCACAAGGCCAATTAACGTAGGTAAAACCGAGCCCGTAAGCTCAGACAATAATTCTTGTCTGCTTTTCTCCAGACGAGACTCTACCCTTCGGCGTGGCCTCGTCTGGGTTTCCTCTCTACCCGCAAAGTTCATAGTTTAATAAAAGGAAGTGAGTTTTTTTTAATTTTTTTAAAATATAACGTTTATTACCATTTTTATTAACTACCTGATGAGACATTGTTTATTCAATATCGAAACAAAATGTAAGATTTTCTAGTAGATTGTAGTTTGTACATGTTCTAAAGTATAATTTATAATAAATATTCATTGCTCTATTTGTATATTGAGCACTGTTTTAAATTAATGTTTTGAACATTGCAAATATTTTCTTCGTTCCTTATTCATTTACACACACACACACACACACACACACACACACACACACACACATATATATATATAGTTTGTAATGGTTGTTACAATGTTTTATAAAAGTATAAAGTATCACTACACAAAAATTTTCGCGTTTCAGAGCTACGTTTGCTCCTCATCTCAAAAGCAAACGTATCTCCGAAACGTGAAAATGTTTATGTAGTGATACTATGCTTTTATAAAACATTGTAACAACCATTACAATATAAAGCTCTACGTTGTATCGAGCACTCTTTATAAAAGTAAATGCATGAACAGTGGGCTTAAAACCTACGTGTTCCATAACTTTCTTACAATATATATATATATATATATATATATATATATGTGTGTGTGTGTGTGTGTGTGTGTGTGTGTGTGTGTGTGTATAAATTAATATACCATTTATTTAAAAAACAGCGTATCTACTAAAATACAAGTATCTATTAAAAATTATATTTAAACATAAAAATTAACATTGACAGTGAATGGACAGTAACAGTTTGTCTTGAACTTAACTGCTGCTTGTGTTACAGAATATTTCAATAGTCTCGTTAAAAACAATAAAAAAGCAATTCCAAACTGCTATGTGTTGTATTGCTGAGGTGTTAGTACGATACCAAATGATACGTGTTGAAGTATCTACAGCACAATATCCGTGCTAGTGGACATTAAGTACAAATAAGACAAACACACTTTAGACAGAACAACAGTAAGTAGATGAGAGAAGAGGTTAAGCTGTTAAAGTCGCAAAGAGCACAGTTCGATAATAACCTTCAATGACATTCCGAATTATTGACGACCTTTCCACGTGGGTAGAAGCCCGAGGTAGATGCGGCACAAAGGCCAATTAACGTGGGTAAAACCGAACCTATAAGCTCTGACAAAAATTCTTGTTATATTTTACCCATGATACTTTAACTTTCGGCATAGCCTCGTCTGGGTTCCTCTTTGCCTGAAGAGTTCATAGTTTTATTTTTATTTGGACATATAACTTTAAATGTTATTTTTAGTGAAAACTTGTTAAAATAGACGCCTCGATATATATATATATATATATATATATATATATATATATATATATATATATATTACTTTAAACTGTTAATATTACGTTAATATTACGTCTATTCGCCTGCCCAGTCGAGAAAAATTAATATAGAAAATTAACCCTGCTCTCGTTTTGAAGGTACGCTGCGTTCATAATGTGCCCAATCATAGCTCTCCACAAATGCCTGTCCACTGAAAATTTAAAATTTTGCTACCTCTTCTAATCTCTGCTCTATCAACCATTTATACAAGTTTGTTAGGTAGGTTATTCGTTGCTTTCTTCTACGTCTCTTGCCTTCTATTCGCCCTGCGAGTGTCAAATTTTCTAAGCCTCTTTTCCTTCTTATGCACACAAGAAATTTCCCTCCGCTTATGTTAAGTATGTGTCCTTTTTGCTAACGCGTTCAGTTCATGATTTCCTCAGCATCTTTCAGCAGAACCGAATTTCTGTTTCCTCAAGTAACTTCTTCATATCAGAGGAGGTTGTCCTGCTTTCACCTTCATATTGGTTAACCGATATGATATATCAGTTACGTGCGTTGTTGAGCAGTGGATATCGGCTTGAAAAAAGAAATCGGAGAGCGAAGTTCGAATTTCAGTTGAATTCGTTGCAATCACTTACGCGCAAATATCCTTGGGAAAGGTATTAATCCATCTCTTCTCTCTTCAGCTGTGGGTTAAATAGCAGAACAGACGAGTTTCTAAAGCCATGGTTGAGAACCAGCTTACCGTAGAAAGAAATGGCAAACTATGGCGGGAAAATCTTCTGCCTATCCAGTCCTGGATCGAAAGATATATGATCGCCTAAACGTCTATGACGTATGACTGACTGATTGAATCTTTTGTTTGTTTATAACGTGATATTTTTTTTATAATCATATCGAACCCAAGCAAGGCATTTTACTGGCACTGTTTTGCAGGAGGTTTCATAGGTGGAAAGTTATGAAAAAAAGTGACAGGTTATAGGGGTTGTCAGGAAGTGGGTAAGAGAAGGATAAGAATACTGATGAGAGTAGAGTGGAAGAAAGGAGTATGAGAGAGAGGATGCAGGTTAGTGAGATAGGAGATGACTATTGATTTTACATTTAAATTCTTGGAATTCCACGGACGGGAAGTGCGAGAAAAGAAGCTGATGGAATAGAATTTACATTTTATTGGTTTCACAGTAAAAGGGTGGGACCTAGTTGCTAATCTTGTGGCTCGAGTAAATTCTTATACAGGGGGCACCAGTGAGCAGAAGCCATGAAAGTATTTGTAGAAAAGATACAGGGAAGCCACATTGCGCCAGTGAGAAATTGACTGTATCTGAGTTGCCAAGTCGGGATCGATCACATTACAGATTCTACATTGGATTTGTCAAGAACACCTATTCCTGTTTCTTAATACTTTGTCTGGCTTTTGGACGGGAAATTTTTCTTTATACCATTGTCTTCAGATTTCGTCGTCGTAATTTTCGTTCACTGTTAAAACATTTGCTAGATATTGAAATTTTTGTACTTAGTATACTAGTTTACGGTCGCCAGTTCTTGAAATTCTGTCCGAGGCACACCCGAGGTGATGGACAGAAAGATTAGAAGAATATGAAAAATATTCACTGAAGGTTACTGAGTGAACAAGACTGAGTGCAGATCGCTGGGGAAAAGAAGAGTAGAAATATCGTGGAATATCGTGAAATATCGTGATGGTAAATATAAATAAATAAAAGGAAAATAGACGAAGTTACTGTGGCCTAAGGAATCGATTAAAGTCCTTCACCGACATCCTACAGAGGGCATTTTTTTGTTTGTTTGTTCAGTTCAAGGGTTGGTGGTTTAGGTACTCTCATTAAAAGTAGCAGGGATGTTTTTCACAATAATTCTTTCTGCAATGCCAACGATGAAGGATTGGCAGATACGATTGTTTTCGCCCATTCTGAACACGACTTAAAGTCAGCATTCGAGTCCTTTGTGGAGAAACAGCGTTGTCATTCTCTTTCATTTTTCATTACCTTTACAGTAATCGGAGAGCCGAGTTCGAGTTCCAGTTGAATTCATTGCATTCACATATGCGCAAGTACCCTTGGGAAAGGTATTAATCCGTCTCTTTCCTTCCAGTTATGGGTTAAATAATAGGACAGATTGGGTTCTATAGCCTTGGTCGGCAACCAGTCTACCGCAGAAAGCAATGGCAACCTACTGTGGGATAATCTTCTGCCCAAGTCAGTCATGTCTCTTTCGAGACATGATCACCCAAGCGTGTTTCACTTATGGCACTTAACTGACTGACAGTAACGTTCACCCTGTAAAAGGTCTGGGAATCTCTCGAGGTAAAACATTAAGTTAGGAGGCAGTTTGTTCGTATAGCGGAAGATAACGGTAAAGAACAGGTTATAATCATACAGATCGGGGAAATATCCTCCTTCGGTGTCGGTTCCAAAGAGCAGTGGTTCCCGAGAAGAAGCTGTCCGAGTAGAACTTACTTCTCACCGATAGATTACAGAGGAAATACGGATGGTTCGATAGAATGTACGCAGCTTGGCGAATCCTAACCGTCAAGGTGACAACTGGCAAAACTGAGGAATTTACTTCATCCGAGCTCTTTCAGTAGCGAGAGGCTCGCATTGTCCCACGTGTTACAGCGAGGTTGGAGGGTGGAAAATAATTCATAACTCACAAGGACGCGGAGAGGCTTCTGTTTTTTCTTTAATCGTATTTATGATACTGCTGTTCAGGAGGAACATTCGTTCCTTGAGTATAGACAGTTGCTGTGGTGCAGTGGATATCGGCTCGGAACGACAAATCGAGGAGCCGAGTTCGAATTACAGTTGAATTCCTTGCATTCAATTACCCCCAAATACACTTAGAAAAGGTATTAATCAGTCTCTTCCCTCTAGTTTCGAGTTAAATAATAGGAAAGATTGGGTTCTATAGCTTTGGCTTGCAACCACTGTACCACAGAAAGCAATGACGACCTACTGAGGGATAATCCTCTGCCCAGTCAGTCATGTCTCTTTCGTGACATGATCGCCTAAAGCGTGTATCACGTATGGCACTTAACTGACAGGCTGATTTCTTAATAACTGTGCTAGATAGAAAACAAAAACAAAAACAGTAGCATTTCGCAGACCACTTTTTAGAATTCATTAAACCAACAGAATTAAACACTTAAATATAATCAATTAACAGAATTAAATTAAGATCAATTTGCATGACTGTTGCATTTTTAGTCTATTTTGACAAGACTTCGGCATCCACGTAATCAATATGACTTTTTATTTTATTTCCTTCACCTCGTTGGTATTGGTGACGATATGTCTGATCTAGTCATAACGTGACATGTATTAAATTTGAATATATATATATATATATATATATATATATATATATATATATATATATAATAATGATATGGGTGAAAACTTCTGTCATGATGTCCAATATTAGGAGGAAATCATTTTCTGGGTGTAAACTGCGTGGCGACTAGCAGGTCTACGCTAATATGATCTGATGATCGCTTAGGGAATGCTAGACGTAGTAAACATGCAGTATTTAGTACTATGTGCACACACACACACACACACACACACACACACACACACACACACACACAGGCGCGCATATATATATATATATATATATATATATATATATGTGTGTGTGTGTGTGTGTGTGTGTGTGTGTGTGTGTATCATGCAATATAATCCGAAATTATGTAACACCGACCAATTCAAACAAGAAAATTAAATTATCTATTATAAAAAAATCAAAACTGCCAACCCCATTATCAATAATAATAATTCACCTGCAAAATCTGTGCTGCCAGTGTCGTCTATGCTGTGTAAGAACGATTGTCTATGGTGTTTAAAAGATATATTACTCTTGGAATTATGTTGAATTACGGCCACACCAATTTGAAACACCGCTTTTCATTCGTCCTTTCTTATGCCGTTCCTTTTACTACCATATATTCTCTCTTCTTACAACTGATACTTAGTCCTTTTATCTCTCTCTTTTACCATTTCTAATTAGAAGTAACAACTTTAACTTTACATTGTTCTTCTTCTATGTGCCCTGTCCCTTCAGGACGTAGGCGATCATGGTTCTCCATGTCTCCCTATCCCTTGTGGCTCTTAGTATGTTTGCTCCTGTTGCTCCTGGCAACACCTGTTCCGTCAATTCACCTGATCAGACCCCGCTGCCTTCCTCTGTCTCTCTTTCCTTCTATCTGACCAGTCAATATCAGGTTCTCCAGGCTCTCCTTCCTCATTGCGTGTCATAGGAACTTCAGTTGTCTCTTCCTGATGCTCAGCATCAATTTCCTTTTTGTTGCCATTCTTTTCAACACCTCAACGTTGCTTGCATGCTCAGTCCACGATATCCGAGCATTCTTCTGTAGAACCACATTTCGGCCGCTTCCAGTTTTGTCCTCATTTTCGATGATATTGTCCAGCATTCACTACCGTATTGAAGAACTGACATCACGTAACAGTCCAGCACTCTTTTCTATGTTTCTATTGAGATTTTCCTGTGTGTTAGTATTTTGTTCATCATCTGGAACGCATCCTTTGCCATGCCAATTCGCCTTCGGATCTCCGTGTCGCACTTTCCATCTCCTGTTAGAACACTTCCTAGGTACTTAAATTTTTGTACTTGCTTGATTCTGATATCTCCCACCTGTATTTGGCATTTTGGGTTGTATCTTTTGCTGATGACCATGCACTCAGTTTTCTTAAAATTTATTTGTAGTCCCTTTTTGTCACTCTCTACTGCTACTTTCTGTATGAGGTCTTGTAGTTTCCTTTCCGTGTCCTCAATCAGCACTGTATCGTCCGCATACCTGATGTTGTTCAGGTTGTGGCCTCCAATAACAAATCCTGGCATGTCATCTAGGGTCCTCAAAATATTCTCACTGTATAGGTTGAACAAATCCGGTGAAAAGACACATCCTTGTCTTACGCCTTTTTCTATCTTTGTGTATCTACTGAGATCGTTACCTGTCCGTATGCAGGCCGTTTGCTGCCAGTAGAGATTCTTAATTATTCTTGTCTTTCCCGAAAATGTCGAGGCTTGCCGAGCATCAATTCTTTGTGTCGTATCTTGTCGAATGCTTTCGCGTAGTCAATGAAGCATTGGTTTAAGTCTTTCTTCATTTGTAATGTTCTTTCAGAGAGCATCCTAATCATGAATAAGGCGTTCCTTGTTCCAGTGTCTTTGACAAACCCGCATTGTTCCTGCCCTATCTCTGGCCTGATTCTGCTTCTCGCTCTATTCATCAGGATTCTGACAATCAGTTTTGTAATGTGACTCATTAAGCTGATAGTTCTGTGTAGTTTGCACTCTTTTGCACCAAGTTTCTTCGGCAGTGCTATAAATATCGACTTGCATAGGTCGTCTGGTATTATTCCGCTGCTATAAATTTCATTTATTATGTCGGTAATTTTTTCTATGCCATATTCTTCTAAGGCTCTCAGCAGCTCTATCACTATGCCGTCTGGGCCAGGTGCTTTGTTTCTGTTCATTTTGATCATTGCAGCTTCCACTTCGGATTTTAGTATTTCCGGTCTATCCATCTCCTTGTGTATTCTCGGTGGTTTTCTCTTGTCGCAAAAAAGATCCTTTATATATTCTTCCCATCGTTGGAGTATTTCCTCTTTCTCTAATATGATTACTCCTTCCTTGGATTTTATGCATCCTGTTGAGGAGCAAGTTTTTGTCCTGTCAGTTCTCTTATCTCTTTATGCATCTCTGCTTAGTTGGTCCTGCTCAGTCTCTCTACTTCTGCGTATTTGTTGTTGAGCCATTCCTCTTTGGCTTGTCTGCATTTGTTCCTTATCTCCCTGAAAAGTTTCTTGTATTCTTTGCATCATGTGGAGGATCTTTTCGGTCATCCACTCGTTTTTTCTTCTGCGTCTGATTTCCTTTGGGGCTATGTTGTTCGCTGAGGTCACCATCGCTTCTTTTAGTGAATTCCATTTTGAGTGCCCTTTTCCAATTTGTTCTTCTTATTTCTTTCTCACGCTGTTATTGTATTCTTTCTGCAGCGTGAGGTCGTCCTCTAGCGTGTCCGCATTGCAGCCTTGGTGATGTGATGGGCTCTTCGAAGTTTCACTTTTAGTTTGCAGATGACTGGGACGTGGTCACTTCCGCAGTCGGCACCTGGGTACCGTGATCATATATATATATATATATATATATATATATATATATATATATATATATAGTTATGAATTAATTGTACATTGCGATACGGAAATTTATATGTTTCGAGATAGATTCTCATAGATTCTCATCATCAGGCAATGTTGCTGTTGGTTGTGCTGGTGATTTACATTTAAATGATAAAAACCTTTGGTTTGCTATGTATGTATATTGGAAGATATAAAAAATTACATGTGTGTTTTTTTAGGCTAATCAGAGTGGAGATTCATATATATATATATCGCCGCATACCCATTTTTTTTGTTTTTGTCGACTGCACTGTATAGTAGGGTCAGTTGGCCACCGTCTATGAGAAAGCTCGAACATTTCAAAGTGCGTGGGTGCCACCCTGAGAAATCTGCTGATTATTCTGATAGAGCTGGATGGGTCTAATGGTGATTAGGAAATTACTTTCAACACAAAGGTTTCCATTAAGTGCCTGACAGCAAGAATGCTCATCATGCAACACAACCTGGGAAACCTAGTAATGGTTTTCAGGCAATTTCTACGACTACATCACCTTTTACACCTGGCCAGTTATCAACCCAGACAGCAACTCAGACAGCAACTCAGACAGCAACTCAGACAGCAACTCTCTTGATTATTATGTGTCGGTGCATCGCGCAAGAGACCAGCAAAACTCCTTGAAACAGCAAAGGTAAACCGAAGGCAATAATTATCGGAACATTCACAAAATTAAACAAAGATACCGTCCAGAAAAGTGGTGAGAGATGCCAAAGCGTCTGGGGACCGTGGATGAAGACAATGAGGATGTATTGAATAAATTTACTTTAGTATGTAATAGTATTTTTGAGCAATTTTGGTAAAAATATCTGTTACAATGACATGTCAGTGTTATTTTAATTTTTGCGTAATTTAAATGACAATTTATCTGTCCCACATTAAACCCCACCCACATATATATATATATTTTTTTTCTTTTCTCTTCTTCCAATAAGGATGCAATAAATCTTTGCAAGATGCATGGTGTTTCACACAGAGGCGTTGCGGGAAAGCAACATTTCTGAGTGAAGCCCCATGCCTCTTGCAATATATATATATATATATATATATATATATATATATATATACATAGGTAAAAAGGAACTAACAGTTTTAGTATTTCTTATTCTCTGGCATTTCCCGTTTTAGAAAAGTGCTCAATACATCTATTGTGGAGCATAATATAATTATTATTAACTTTGTTTTTCATTTATAGTTAATGTAATTTACATTGTGACACGGGCAGAGTAAATTAAATTAATTAAAAAAAAAACAAATTTAATTATATATATATATATATATATATATATATGGGGAAAGAAAAAAAATAAAAAAATAAAAGAGAAAAGTTAGAATTTTTTGAGGCCAAATTCCAAAATGAATCTTCGCTCTGATTAGTTGAAAGAAACATGTATAAATTTTATATCTTCCCACATGCATACACAGCAAACCGAAGGTATTGTATTTAAATGTAAATCATCTATCCAACCAACATCACATGTTGCCTGATGAAGAGAATCTATCTCGAAACATAGAAGTTTCCGTGTCGCAATGCACAATTAATTCATAATTATATTATTGAATTAAGCTCTATAATATTTATTCTATTGAGCACTGTTCATAATAAAATAAATGCCAGGCACTCAAAATAGTAAAACCTTGATTCCCTTGAATATATATATATATATATACTAGCATCATAGCCCGGCTTTGCCCGTGCAACTCAGAACGTTTTAGTAGTAGGAGAAGATGCCAGTGAGAGGAGTAGATGGAAATCATTTATTGAAAGTTGGAAAGGAGAGCTGAGACTGTTAGTAACCATTAGTTTATAATATTAAATGAATAAATTCCTTTAAAACTCGGTTATATAAAAGATAATTATATAAAAAATTGTTGTTTCAAAATTGTTAAAAAATTCCATTAAAAAATCTATTTTCTTTTGTTTTGCGTAAACGTGCTTTGACGTATTGTGTGACATTGTAAACAACATTGCGTTTGATTTTGTTTCAAAATTACGGGGTAAAATATTCAATTTTTTGTTGATTAAATGAATTAAACATAAAAATGAAAATTATTTATTTTGTTTTACTGAAATTAGAAATAGAAAAACTATTACGCTCTCCGTTCTGAAATTTTCGAAGAATATTTAAAAATGTAGACAATTAATGTTGGAGGAAAAAGTTACATTAATGTCACACGAAGTACAGACAGTTGATTTCCTGCATGAAATATTTAGCAAAAAAATGGTTTATTTTTTTAATTTTATTTCATTTTCTGAAGTATGAAATATGAATACAGACTTACAGATTGCCTTTTATATATAGAGAGAGATAATTAAAGGTCTATTTTTATTTTGCCATTAATTTTTGTTTCATGTGTTATTTTAGTGGGTACCCATCTTTGAAATATACACTTTCTTTTTTCATTTCTTCTGTCGTATTGTCTACCACAATTTGCAATCGATAAAACTTAATAAAGAAAATAAACTCGGCTGGAAAACAGATTTTTTATAAGGTTTTGTTCAAGTGGGCAGGCTATTGGATGCAATACATACCGATAAAA
>JBBBDQ010000865.1:525000-685000 GCA_037127315.1 Ascarosepion bandense | reverse complement strand
GGGAGGCATGCCTGGTCCGTGCTAATGTGAGGTAGGTGCGGTTGTCTATGGTGGTTAATTGAGAGCAGCTTCGTTTTGGAAGAATTGAAATTTACGAGCCATTTCTTACCCCAGTCAACCACGGATTGGAGGTCATTTTCAAGCTTGCCTTGTCGCCCACACCAGATTTTTGATCGAGGCGAGAGTAAACTGTGGTGTCATTGGCGTACATGCCTACTTGGGATGTTATGGCATCGGGAAGATTATTAATGTAGATCAGAAAGAGCGTAGGACCTAGGATAGAGCCTTGAGGGACACCCACGTTTGTAGGGTAGTTCTGGGAGGCATGTCCGTTTAATACCACCTTCAATACTATTTGCACATGTTCATTTGGTAGGTCGTTCACTGTTTTTCTCCATACTTTTTACTTTCAATTTGTAAATGTTAAATTTTCGAAGCCTACTTTCTTGCTTACGTGACTTAAAAAATTAAGTTGACTCTTTCCGATTCTAACTATAAGTACCCTTTTTGTGCGTTGTGGTGCAGTGGATATCGGCTCGGAACGAAAAATAGTGGAGCCGAGTTCGAATTCCAGTTAAATTTCTTGCATTCACTTACGTTCAAATACCCTTGGGAAAGGTATTAATCCGTCTCTTCCCTGCAGTTATGGGTTAAATAACAGGACAGATTAAGTTCTATAGACTTTGCTGGCGATCAGTCTACTGTAGAAAACAATGGCAATCTACTGCGGGATAATCTTCAGTCCAGTCAGTCATGTGTCTTTTAAGACATTATCGCCTAAGCGTGTATCACGTATGGCACTTAACTGACTGACTGGACCTTTTTGTTTCAAGCTTCTATAAGACTTGATCGTTACTCACATGTTTTGTTCGTGGTATTCTATGTGTCTTTTGCATCAACGTCTTCTCTTCATCGGTGTTGTGGAGTTGTTGTGGGGAACTTTTCGCAAAGTTATAGTGACCGGTTTAAAAGTAAAACACGGAACACAGAAAGTAGGTTCAAAAGAGTGTATTAGTATAACAAGAACAATGTATGCAAAGGAAGTGTTAGTAATAAGTAAATAGAAATGATTATGTCCGCACGGTACAGTTACGCTGCCATCCGCTAATAGCAGAGTAACCTTGGTTGGCAACTAGTCTAGAAGAATAATCCAAGTGTTCATAATATTGGGAAAAACAATAAGTTTTTGCTTTATTTTTTGCCAAAGACTCATGGCAATTCAGAGAATATATAATCAGGTAATCTTTAGTAAAAAGGTGGGAAATAGTAGGGTATACTGCATTGGTTATCAGCCAATCTAGAAGAAGATCAACTATTAATTCTAATTGGTATATAAGGATATTTTCTGACTTATTTTATGGGTTATCAAACATCTCAGCGTTATTTCAGTCCGGAACATATTTGAAATTGTAGGAATAATATTTTTACGACTAATAATAGTAGTATTTCTTTTTAGAATAACATCTAATATAAGTCCTGCTATTGTAATCATAGCTGGGGGAGGTTATAGGTTCGAAGCTTTTCAAAAGGGTATTTACATGTATCTGAATATAACAAAATCAATCGGAATTTTATTTCTAATTCTGAGACGCTATACAATATGCCACCAGCAAATTCACCAAATATCAATGGGATCTATTAAGTTTTTAACTGGTGAAACGAAAAACTGAATCTCTTCTGAACATTTCCTATGGAAATATTAATGGAGTAGCGAAAAACGGACAGTATATAAGCTTAAAAATTAACAATAATGCAATAATTCAACTGGATAATGGGAGAGACAAAATAAACTTTGAAAAAAGAGGTAGACAACGAAATAGCATTTCATGTAAACTATTTACAGAAATTCTTAGAAGTATCTTCCGCAAAATGGACTCGAAAAGAAAAGAAACAGAAAACAATTCCGCCATTTGCAATTTGCTAAATTTTTACTTATATTCGAATAACAGGATAAAATTCAAGAAATACTAAATGACTTACGAAGAAAAAGTCTCATTGTAGGTTTCGAAATGAACAGAGATAAAACTAATGTGGAACTCTTACGTTCCGAAGAAGAGTGAAAAATATAAGATGAAGAACTGGGAAATGCCCATGAATACATATTCATCGGACGAATTACAAGAAAATCGAAATAACATATAAAGGAAATGTCTCAGATCGGTTTGAGAAATAATAGTCATAAAATAAAAGTAATGTATTATACAGTTGCGAAAAAGATAAAAATCGAGGATGAAGAACTGGAGGATGTCCAGGAATACATATTCATCGGATTACATAAATAATGTTTAATTGTTGAGTTGTGAAGAAGATAAAAATCGAAGATGAAGAAATGGAGGGCGTCCAGGAATACATATTCATCGGATTACATAAATAATGTTTAATTCTTGAGTTGTGAAGAAGATAAAAATCGAAGATGAAGAACTGGAGGATGTCCAGGAATACATATTCATCGGATTACATAAATAATGTTTAATTCTTGAGTTGTGAAGAAGATAAAAAAATCGAAGATGAAGAACTGGAAGATGTCTAGGAATACATATTCATCGAATGACTTGAGAGAAATATTAAAGCGGCTTATGAAGGAAAGTCTTACTGTAGGTTTGAAAATTATCAGATATAAAAATAAAGTAATGTGTATTTCTTAAATTCCAAAGCAGATAAAGGTAGAAGATAAAAACTGGATAAGGTCCAGGAATACATATCCATTTGGTGAACTATAATAAATCTTACAATGGTAAAGCCTCAGTGTAGGTTCAAAAGTTCCGTCGAAGACGTTTCCACAAAAAAATTTGTCCATTTTTGCTCAAACGATATCGAAGGGCTACCTACGGAGAGCCGGCTCTTTGATACCATTTGAGGAAGTTTCTGCTAAGAACCAACAACTCATCGAAAATAACGGTGAATATATAATTGAATTGAGATGTAATTATGCTTGTCCTTTGTAGAACAATGTTGATAAACAAAAACAGAAATTATTTATGACTCAATTTAGTTGTATTATATAATATTTTTATTTCAATTTCTTTTCTTACAGGTGCTCAACAGTCACGCCAACTAACTCCAGTTGGTGGAAAATCAGCGTCCGCATCAAATAACCATCAGCCTTTGCCATACTATTTTCGGGCCGTGTGCAAATATGGTGGAATGCCTTTTACCTACCCGAACGGCGAGGTTTTCTATTGCAGCAAATTCAACCCTTGTCCCCAGCTGCACCGTTACAAATGCCAAGACCTTTACACCGACAGTTATGGCATCTGTTGTCCCCACTTCGGCGACTTTAGCGATGCCTACAAGCAGCAAATCATGTACAACTTGTTGAATCAGCAGCGCAAACCTCAAGGACCGGGAAGGATGGGTGGCGCGAACCCGAAGAGAGACCCGATGATGAGAGGCTACCAATCGATGTTGGGTGGAGCGATGATGTTTAATGAGGAGATGCTTCCGGTCAGGAGACTTCCGGGAATGGGATACGGAGGAAACTACCCGTTTTAAACATGAAGGTCAACATGGCCAATATTGGTTGGTTTGCACAGGACCTTAGCTTAAACAAATATAACCGGATATTAATACTAATAATAATAATAATAATAATAATAATAATAATAATAAAGTTATTACATAGAAAATACGTGTCATCGATATTTTTTCAATTATCATTTTTCAGCAGCACTTACATTCTTCTTCTTCTTCTATGTGCCCTGTCCTTTCAAGACGTAGGCGATCATGGTTCTCCACGTCTCCCTATCCCTTGTGGCTCTTAATATGTTTGCTCCTGTTACACCTCACAACCCCCGTTCCGTCATCCACCTGATCAGGACCTGCAAATATGTTATCCGCTGCCTTCCTCTGTCACTATTTCCTTCTATCTGGCCAGTCAGTATCAGGTTCTCCAAGCTCTCCTTCCTTATTGTGTGTCCCAGGAACTTCAGTTGTCTCTTTCTGATGCTCAGTATTAATTTCCTTTTTGTTGCCATTCTTTCCAACACCTAATCGTTGCTTGCATGCTCAGTCCAAGATATCCGCAGCATCCTTCTGTAGAACCACATTTCGGCCGCTTCCAGTTTTGTCCTCATTTTCGATGTTATTGTCCAGCATTCACTGCCGTATTGAAGAACTGACATCACATAGCAATCCAACAATTCTAGTGAAAATTTCCTGTGTGTTAGTACTTTACTCAGCTTCTGGAACGCGTTCTTTGCCATGCCAATTCGCCTTCGGATCTCTGTGTCGCATTTTCCATCTCCTGTTAGAACACTTCCTAGGTATTTAAATTTTTGTACTTGCTTGATTCTGGTATATTAAGTAATTCAAAAATACAACCTGACAAAACAAGCAAATTTAACGTCCATACACAGCGCGGCAGAAATACCTCCTGATGGTAAGGCATTAGCCAGATGAAACAACATTGACACTAAGATCTTACTATTATGAGGGGGCTATTTCTAGAATATACAGGTGAGAGGTATTTATTCAGATAATTATTCCCTACATTACTGCTACTATATATAATACACGCATACCCACATATATATTACGGAAATTTCCGGAGATTTACGAAATGGAATTAACAACCGATATATTTAATTTATTTGTTCCGAATGACACGAATTTTCCTAACATAATTTCTCTTAAATATCCAGGCCGCTACAGTTGCAAATATAAATATACTATTGAATTAAAAACAGAATACTACTCAACGACGAGTATCAAATAAAAAAAATATAAACAAATAAATTTAACACACAGATACTCACATATATATATAAGTACAAAGAATTTGTTTCTTTAACAGAGAAGAGTCATGCGGACTTCGATGTTTGTGAGAAAATAATTTGAGAACATTATAACAGTGAGTACTTGCTGATAACACACACACACACACACACACACACACACACACACACACACATATATATATATATATATATATATATATTAGTGAGCATAAAGATCAGAACGATGTAAAGAAAAGGTTGAAATATGAAATAACTTTTAAAACTTCAAAGAATATTTTATCAAGGAAAAAAGGATATTTTCTAAGGTTACATGGTGGCAAAAAATGAATAAAACTTTAAAAGTTAGATTTAAAAAATAAGATTAAAATATAACCTAAAAATATTAAAAATAATAAAATTCAGAGAGAAGTAATCAAAGGGGCGTAAATCATAAAATGTAAAAATTTAAATATTTAAATATTGCATGAAGATAAACAAAATTAAATTTTAAATAAAAAGACGTTGGATCACACACACACACACACACACACGAACACACACACACACACATATATATATATATATAGTGTATTGTAAGAAAGTTATGGAACAAGTAGGTTTTAAACTCACTGTTCATGCATTTCCTTTTATAAAGAGTGCTCGATACAACGTAGAGCTTTATATTGTAATGGTTGTTACAATGGTTTATAAAAGCTGAGTATCACTACACAAAAATTCTCGCGTTTCGGAGCTACGTTTGCTCCTCATTTTAGTATGTCAAATCTATTTGAGATATTTTTTCTCTAAGTTGTAAATACTTTTTCAATTAAGTGGGACTGCAGAAACTATGTAACATCAATGCTTAAATATTGTAAATGACAGATTTTTATATGCACATGCACAAAAAACTATGTATGAGAGGAGCAAACGTAGCTCCGAAACACGAAAATTTTTGTATAGTGATACTATGCTTTTATAAACCATTCTAACAACTATTACAATATATATATATATATATATATATATATATATATATATATATCAGCATGCAATGTGGGTATAGAAGAATCCAAAGGAGTATCCTGTACATACAGTGGTAGGATAACTCTCTAAGAGAGTTCTTAATATATATGTATATAAATACATATAGATGAAATATAAGAAAAATTAAGACAGACACGTTATTTCATGGTAAATTTGGGTATGTCATAATTTCTAATTTCTAAATAAAGACGAACTGTTAAATGAAAGAACAGGAATTATGACAAAATGTATCATAAATTCTCGGCCACGTTCAAATAAAACACCGTTACAAGAAAGTTCTTAAAAAGAAAAACGGTAAAAGGTAAAATCAGTTATTAAAAATCGCCTGAAGAAACGGCTCGTGGTGGAAACCAAGGTAGCAAAATAACTCGTTTATAAATGAAAAATATTCAAAAGTTCTACAATATAATTGCATACCATTTGTTTACATTTGTTGACATTACGATACATTTCAGAGCAGATATGTTTGTTTACGGTAAAATCGAAAATTGTGTTATATAAGCATGATAAAAACCTCGTCTGATGAAGAGGCTATTCATGGTTGAGTGGTCAAGACGATACCAGATCAAATGGTATGCTTCCCCTATGTAATAGGGGTCGCTGGTTCGAATCCTGCTGGATAGCACACATTTTCGTAATAAAAAATTATCGTAAACAATCAGGCCGGTAGATATAAATATAAAAATACTGTTTAATTAAAAAACAGAATATCTACTTAAATACGAGTATCGGTAAAAATAATGTTAAAAAATAATTCATTACAAATTGTCGGTTGCTTATAACCAAGTTTCGTTAAAATTCGTTAATTTCCGTAACATATTTACATCTATCTATCTATCTATCTATCTATCTATCTATCTATCTATCTATCTATATATATATATTTCACAAGCGTGAAGTGCGAGTAAAAAATTAAACGAGAAGAGGTGGCTACATTTAACTGATTCAACGGTAAAATGGTGGAGCTAGATGCAATCTAGTACCACATGTAAGTTAGTGTGGTCTGCGCACCAGTTAAAAAAAAAAAACAGCTCGTCAGAGCAGTTACCATGAAAATGCTTGTAGAAAAGACTGAGGGAAGTGCCATCATTCGGTGAGAGAGTAACTGAAATTGAGATGCCAGGTCAGGATTGATTATATTGCAGATCCTTCTTTGGAGTTTAATAAAAACCTCGAGGTGAATAGCGGGAGCAGCCGACCAGATATGGGAACAGTATTCGATGCACGGATGAAGGCCATATTTTTAAACGTTCAAGATGGATTCTGACGAGAAAAAAAAAACTGTCTGGTCCGACATAGTGATACAACCTCCCTAGTAGTAGACACAGTCATATATATATATATAAACTTATCTATAAATGGAACTTTGTCTGTGTGTGTCAGTTAACTATAGACACCGAAACGGCTGAACCGATTTTCTTGAAAATTTACAGTTGTACTATAAGCGTCTGCGAGTGTTCTTAACTAGGTTTTGTGTCGAGGTACCCCCGATAAATATCGAAAATCGATAATCGAAAAAATCGGGTTATAGAAGGAGTGGTCCGATTTTAATCAAATTTGATACACTCATAGACAAAGACATAAGAAACGATATTCAGAAGTTTCAAGGTTGCAGTTCTTACAATAGTGCAGAAAATCGATAATATATATATATATAAAAGGCAAGCTGTTTGTGTGTGTGTCTGTTTATCTGCCTGTATTTTTTCAGCCCGTTTATTTTAGTTTTTGCTTTGGGTTTTGCTATAAGTAGGTATAATTGTAGTTCTTAGTCTTAGCCATGATACCATTTACTCAGAGGACTTATTTAGGCTTTAAAATTAAGTTTACGAGGAAAAAATCTTATTTGATATCGATACCAGGAAATAAAAAAAAAATTTGACTTACATCCATTCATTTTTTTTTTCAGTCTACGGTTTCGCTTTAACTGGAAACAACTATGGCGTTTTAGTCTTTCGTGCCAACGTCCAAAGAGTCTGAGCTCCAGGACCATGGATTAGTTTTAAAGCTTTCATTACACCCGAGCAACGCCGGGCTATACTGCTAGTAAACAATAAATATAGAACAAATAACAATTCATGCATATACAGACAACTGTAAACAAAAGGGAAATCATAAAAACAAGTTATGAGAAGTATGTACTTGTGTGTGTGTGTGTGTGTGTGTGTGTGTGTGCGTATGTGTGTGACAAGCTCGTGTGTGTATCTGTATGGATATTTACCATGGTCTTTTATTAGGTTGGGATCCGACCGCGTACTGGCGGGCACAGAGACAAACATTCCCCAGTCCCCTCAACCGCCGGTTGAGCTGACACCGATGACGAGCACCTGGTCCACCCCTCTGCTGCAATTGGGTGGTGCGGCAGTGGGGCACTGTTTCCCGGGACCGGGCATCTATCAGTGTAATTTTTCTCAGAAGCAACCCTGTCCTCGCGTACGGAGCTACAACTGAGTGGAACTCTGTCTTCGAGGACAGAGACGCAACTGAGAGACGATTTAGGTCCCTACCCGACACTAAAGTGTGACAGGTGTGTATCTGTGTACGTAAGTATGCAAAAAACTAGAGAGAGAAAAATTAAAACAATGAACGTATCATAGTGGTGACACTTACCCACCTTCGACTACAAATGAATGCAAGAAATGAAAAGACCAAAAGAGTTGGTTTTCTAAGCGTGCTCAGATGTGGCACAAGGCCCAAAGTATGGAGTACCCAGTGAGGATCGAGCTCACTGGTAATGATTCTAGCAAGACAAGCTTGATAACCATAACACCTCGTCGAGCTACCCGAAAAGACTAAAAAAAGGATGAATGAGAATTTCGTTGCTTATTAATAGGCAGGAGTCCAAAGACCGCGCCTCATAGCGAGCGCTTTTGACAGAGTCAAGTGGGGTAACACATGTCATCTCCTCCAGATAGGGAGAATTATATTCTGCCAATATGTCTTTTCAGTTTGAGTATGTTTTGTTTTGCTCCTCGTAGGCTAAATAGAAAATGATTCGAATGGCGTAATTGATACAATTATATAAAACACATCAGACAAGTACATTTTTGTCGATATGTTTAATATTATCATCAAGGTCCTGTTAATTTTTTCATGAGTCAGTATTTGGTACGTTCTGAAAAATATATCGGTAGTGTGTTTTTCACTATTTGTTTATATTTGTAAGATTGTAATTATTTACATTGTTCGGACTATTGTCTTCAACTTCATTGGCATATTCACAAAGTTTCGGCCGTTATACACTCCAACCTGTTTCAGGTGATTGAAATTTTGAACTGAATTCTTTATTTTGACCACTGGGTTGATCATTCTCGTTCCATGAATCATGCCACTTCCGGATGTCTTAGTTATCTCTATTTAACTGAACTCTTTAAGTTTTTTTTCATTACTGGTGTAGCCAGGTATGTAATGAACACACAAATCTTTGGGTCAAGTCACTGGATTCAACCATCGCTTTTATCCACTAGACCATATAAAACTATATATATATATATATATATACAAGTCAGTTTCGCTGTATCGCATCTCATCAGTGTGGCTTCCAGCCGGGATCGAAACTCGACCGATTTGGTATCAGTCAGAGAGTCTACCCCTATATATATATATATATATATATATATATATATATATATATATACAGAGAGAGAGAGAGAGAGAGAGAGAGAACAAAGTCTAGTGTAGAACTTTTTGGTTATCGAATACTCCTCGTTGTGTTAATATATGTTTAGATAGTCCGTTTTTTTAATTTGTTTTGCTGTGCGTAGATAATCGTTACAATAACAAAGAAAGAAAAATGGATAGGTTACTTGATTTGTAAGTTGTTGAAGTGTTGCTGATAAATTTTGAAGATATCTGGAATTATTGCCGATTCTCTCTCTCGCAAGTTCTGCTGCCACTGTGTAATATTTTGTTTTAATCATTTCATCCCGTGCAAAGAAGAACTGCCACTGGTACGCAGGGGGTTTACAGAAGAGGTGAGATGAGAAAGAGGAACAAGTTACAGGGGAGTCAGAGAATGAGTAAGAACAGGATGAGAATACAGGTGTGAAGAGGGATGCATGAGAGTGGAATGTAAAGGAAGGAGAAAAAGATACAAGGGTTGTCAGGGAAAGGATGAGTCAAGACTATAAGAGATGGCAATTGATTTGCATTTAAATTCTTGGAGATTGTAGTTTTCAGGGAAGAAAGTATACGGAAGGGAATTCCATAGGCGGGAAATGCAAGCAAAGAAGCTGATAAAGTAGAAATTGCGGTTACATTTGATTGGTTACACTGTAAAAAAATATTTATGACTTTAAATAAACTGCAAATGGTTGATGAACGGCAAAAAATTAAATAAGTCAATCATAGCTTTACTCCCTTGCTTGAATTGTGATATCAATAGAAGATGTTTTTCCGATCACTATAATCTTAACCTGTTTAAGTCTATATTAATCGTTAACTTTTCCTCTTATCCGTATAAAATGCTTCTTAACCAAACGCTCTACAGCGAGTGAACCAGGTTTTTGTACAAGATGAACCTTAGGGTAAAAACATAAAGGAACATATTAGCCTAACTTTTAACCAAGTTAATGACTACTGACTCAAATATATAATGTTTCTTATATTTTTTAATCATTTCAGCCCAAGCAAGGCAGAACTGCCACTGGTGCGCAGTGGGTTACAGAAGAGGTGAGATGAGAAAGAGGAACAAGTGACAGGGGAGTCAGAGAAAGAGTAAGAACAGGATGAGAATACAGGTGTGAAGAGGAATGCATGATAGTGGAATGTAAAGGAAGGAGAACAAGATACAAGGGTTGTCAGGGAAAGGATGTGAGTCAAGAAGATAAGAGATGGCAACTGACTTTGCATTTAAATTCTTGGAGATTGTAGTTTTCAGGAAAACAAGTATACGGAAGATAATTCCACAAGCGGGAAGTGCGAGAAAAGAAGCTGAGGGAGTAGAATTATTAAATTGTATGTCTTAGTCGTTCTTGTTCACCTTTTCTTCTGTAAAAAAGGGTTAGATACTTTAGAGAACTTTTATTCTGAATAAATTGCTTACTCTTTTTATTAGTGTGGCATTTTTAAAATCGAAATTGTGGTTGAATTTATTTTTATGAATCACTAATGCATTTATTATATTATTATTAGTGATGTCTCTTTTGTTTTCATATATACGTTTTTTTAGATTTCTACTTGTTTCTCCGATGTACATGGAGGAACAATCCCGGCAATTTATTCTGTATATACCTGCTTGTTCATCAATTTGATTTAGGTTATTTTTAAATCTGATAATGTCCATATTAGTTTTCGAAGTAGTTGTTACTATGTGTGTGTTTTTTATATGAGATAGATTGTTTTGGATATTAGATGCAATGGAGTTGGTTGGTAGTATGATGTATTTGTTATTGTTTAAATTATTATTGTCAACAATGTTTCTTTTGTTGTGGTTGTATATATATATATATATATATATAGTAGAGACGTTAGCTTAGCTGTAAAGGTATGAGTGAATAGTATTTATTCGTGAGGTTACGTAGGTTTATTGAAAATTCAGGGCCGTATCCTGGAGAAAAATGTGTTGTTTTTCCAAAGACGAAATTCATATTTTTCGTTTCAGGTTTAGTGAAGTAGAAAAAAGAGTCAATTTAAAATCTTTTCATTTCTACCCTCTTTTTAAGATAACGACCAGCTTTCATATTTATAATTGTTATTGCAATATTTTGTTGAAGTTGTTAGGCTCAGATATTTAGCGATGAGATTTTACGGATATTTTACTTTCGAAGAACGAGTCATGAGCTTATTTAATCATAAATTTAAGAGTTAAGTATTAATATTCATCAGTAAATTTGAATATGTAAATCGAGAAATTTCCACGGTTTTATCTAGTGTTCGCAAGACGAAATATCGGGGTTTCTTTTAAATGGAGGTCTAAATTGTCGTGTACAATAAAATTATGGGTTCTGTCAAACTTGTTGCACAAATAGAGATCTTCAATGCTCCCTAAATACCGCAGGACAAAGAGATCAAATTGCATTACATACTGGGTTATTTTTTTTTTTTTAGAAAATAGGGTTTTTATGTACCTTTAATAGAAAAAAAAGTTTCCTATAGAAGTGCCATCATATATTTTGTTTTCATTTTTTAATACCCTGTACAAAATTCTAAAAATGAGTTGACAGGAAAAGAGAAGATTTAGAGTTTTCATATTATTAAAATAAACTTATTTAGTGTTAACTTATTAAATTTTGGTAGATTTAATAATCGTTTTTATTTTTGCTTTTTTTTTCTTATTCAATTTGCTGCATAGGAATGGGTTTTTTTTTGTTCTTGAAATTTCGGATGGACGTGTCATCTCATCTTGAATTCGAAGAGCCACAAACCATACTAACGTTAAAAGAGTCGAATGCACGAGATACATGATTGACCAATGAAAGCTAAACAACACAAAAGTAAAAATACCAGAATTTTTCTCCTTTTTCTCCATATATCATTCCCTGATGAAACTTCAATAAAAGCAAAACATGTTGTTTTGAAGATCCATATAGTTCCTTCGCATCTTCTCTCTCTCTCTCTCTTTATATATATATATATATATATATATATATATATATATATATATTAGTCTTCCACATACAAGCCTCTTTCGCTGTATCACAGCTCATCAGTGTGCTAGACTCATCCACTTGCCTCTGGCCGGGATCGAAACTCGACTGATTTGGTGTCCGTCGGAGTCGCTAACCCCTAAGCTATATGAAAAAAAAAGGAAATTTAACGTGTTGTATATAAGCAGTGTATGCACACTCCAGTCACCGAAAGAACTCAATTTATTTTTGAAGAGTTTGTGTATATATATATATATATATATATATATATATATATACAGAGAGAGAGAGAGAGAGAGCATTCAAGACTTCTATCGGGACGCTGGTTTGATAGCCGCCTTTAGAAACATTTCACATTTATCGAATGTGCAAGCCAAGATATGTAATACAAACTGTTAGTAATTAAAAACTGGCTGTTTATTTCAAATAAATACGAAGGGGCAACTATAATAAGGTTTGAAGAAAAAAATAATGGATTAAAGATAAATAAATCCACTAGTTTTATATATATCTGCGGATGACTATATATATATGTGTGTGTGTGTGTGTATATATATATATATACATATATATATATACCTTTAGAAAAATTATTAATCCGTCCTTTCCCTCCAGTTATGGGTTAAAAAACAGTACAGATTGGGTTCTATAGCCTTGGCTGGCAGCCAGTCTACCAGAGCATATAGTGTCAACCTGTTGCAGGATAATTAAAAAATGTCTACCTAAGCACTGTGGAGCGTATTCAGGTCACAGTAGAAACAATAATATTACTGTTGGCCATCCACTGCATCCCTGACTGTCTCCGGTAAGTCTTGCCTATGTCGTGCTGCCGGACGCAGAAGGAATGGGAAGAGAGAGAGAGAGGCTGACGACCATGCGCAACTCTCCCTCACTTAAATCCAATTAAAGCGAAAGTCATGACTTCTCCTAAAAGTCGTGGTCTTCCTCACCTGCGAGGGACGAACATCATCATCATCATCATCATCATCATATATATATATATATATATATATATATATATATATATATATATATATATTCTGGACTCTCTCCCGTCGATTTCGACGTATGAGCGTCTAACACAGTTAGACAACCACACAAAAAATTGTTTAAAGAGGTGAAGGGTTGTGTAGCACCATCCACACTTTTTGTAACTTGCTGGTAACAAGCAATCGGTGCAGAAGTCTACCACGGATCGCATGAAGAACAGGCATCAGTTATTTAATCCATAACTGGAGGGAAGGGACAGATTAATATCTTTCCCAAGGGTACCAGTGCGTAAGTGAATGCAAAGGCGACATCCCCTGCACCACAACGCACATATATATATTATTGAGCTCTTTTTTTTTTGTGTGTGATAACACTTTGTACGGTATTTCCTACTAAAAACATCTTGGTCTCTGGCAAAAGTATTACATACAGACAAAACTGAAGGTGTCTTGAACAGAGTGAGATGGACATTCTACTTCTCCAAAAATAACAAGGATTCCCACATCTTGGATCACACAGATTTTTATGGATTTAAATCACAAAAATCTCAAACACCATACGATTTGTTATTTGAATTTGGGAATGACTTCTTTTTAACAAAGTTAAATTAAAAAATACCACAAAAATACTACAAAAGACAAGGCGGATGAACATAGCTAGGTTCAATAAATCTGATAAAATTGTTATTAAATCGGACTAGAGGAACAAGTATTATTTTATCAAGGTATACCACAAAGCTATTCTCTGTGAAATTAACAAAAAACTATACAAAGGCATGTCATAACTGGGAAAACAGTGTAAACAGGGAAGGCAAGAAAATAGCTAAGTACTTTAAAATAGATATCAGTGTCCAAATGTTGCATAAAGAACAGGCATTTATCACAATTAAAAAACAAATATAAACCCACAATACCGATTACTAAACCCTTCCTAAAACTGCATACGAACTATTAGCAAAATCATTCTTGAAAGCACTTTCAAATTCACTAAGTCTGCTAATGGAAAAAACGCAACCTGAACAATTGATTACTTCACAAAAATAACAAATATCCAGTTTGATATTTGTGATTTTTATCCGTCCTTATCTGAAAAACTTTTAACCACAACATTAAACTTGGCTAAAAATTACTGTCCTATCAGCGATCAAAACATTAACATCATTAAACAAGTCCAAAAATGGATGCGTGTAGGCTAAAATAAACCCCCAAAAAACCCTGATTTCTGTATTTCTTTAGTAGTGTATGATTCTGTAGAGGTCTGTGATTTTGGTCCGACTTTTTTTGTTGTTGTGGAATCTTAGGCACATTTTCGATTTAAGTAACACCGGACTTTACCGAGACGACAGATTAATAATCTTCCGTAAAACAAGAGCACGGCAAATTGATAGAATTAGAAAACATCTAATTTATTTTTCAAAGATCATGATCTAAATAAATAAAAAAAATTAACGATAAAGTTGTAAACTTCCTAGATGTCACCTTCGATATGAGCAATGGTATGTACAAACCGTGCGTTAAAGGGTCACATCAATAGGGGACATCTCGACGTGGTGTAATGGTTACGTTTGAGTAGTGATGTCATTTCTCATTGGGTGTCCCATACTTTCGGCCTTGTGCCACATCTAAGCTACGCTTAGAAAATCACCATTCGATCTTTCACATTCATCAGAATAAGAAAATATCGTTGGGCACCTCGATGTGGTGTAATGGTTAACAAGCTTGTCTCGCTAGAATAATTACAACTGTGTAGTGAGTTCGATCCTCAATGAATGCCCCATACTTTCGGCCTTGTGTCACATCTAAAATGCTCCCAGAAAATCAACATAAAAAAGGGCTGTCTCAAAGTGGTGAAATGGTTAGCAGGCTTGTCTCGCTTGAATCATTACAATTGAGTAGTGAGTTTGATCCTGACTGGGTGTCCCATACTTTTGGCCTTGTGCCACATCTATGATACGCTTAGAAAATCACCATAATATACATAAATAGGAAACACATCATCCCATAGATCAATCACCTATATAGATCAATCCAATTTAGGTTAAGTGCTATCTCGAGCAATAAGGAAACATTTGCATATTCCAAAATGAAATAAATGAATGCTTTAAAAAAAGTAAACGCAGCACTGGTTTGAATTCAGTCAGCTAGGTGCCATACGTAATACACGCTTGGGCGATCATGTCTTGAAAGAGATATGACTGACTGGTCTGAAGTTTCTCCAGCAGTAGGTTGTCATTACTTTCTGCGTTAGATTGCCCGCCAAGGCTATAGAACCCAATCTGTCCTGTTGTTTAACCCATAACTGGAGAGAAGAGACGGATTAATACCTTTCCCAAAGGTATTTGCGCATAAATGAATGCAAGGAACTCCACTGGAATTCGAAATCGGCTCTCCTATTTCCCGTCCCGAGCCGATATCTACTGCACCATGGTTTAGATTACTCTGTTTAAAACAAAGTCGGCAGATATAAGCAGAAACTACGTAAATGTAACATTATTTGGCTTAATCCAACCTTCAGTCATAATGTTCAAACAAACACTAGAAAATTTGACTCCGGAATGAAGTGGTGGATTCATATTTAATCTATTGTCACATATTTACGCAAAAACTTCTTGTTACGTTGAAACGGTTGTAAACAACGCTCTAAATTGTCCTCGCATTGTTGTTTTGATCGACTGTGAACAAACGTGGCACCCACATTGAACACAGATTTCTCATTGACAAATGTTCATGCAAAATGGTGAATACACTGCCTTCTGATATGTTCAACTCTTCTGCTATCTCCCGTAACTTTAATTTATGATAGGCCAAAACGAATTTGTCGATTTTTTTTGTTTTGCCGATTTTGGGCAACCTGAGCCTTCAGTATCATTTGTGTCTGTACGACTGCTTTAAAAGTCAGCATACCACCGCTTTGTTTCCAAAGAAGCAGAGTCCGAATAACACTTATCAAGCCATTGCTTTGCTTGAACAGCATTTTTTCGCATCAGAAAGCAATGCTTTATCAACACATAAAATTCAAATTTTAACATTGTATTGAAAATTTGCAACGGTAGCTTCACTTATATAACTGTAATTTGTAAACTAATAATGCGATTGGGCCCACATTTTGTCATGTGCCATTTGAAGATTAGTACTTCATAAAAATCATATTGACTTTTTATAAGTGGCGTCATCTATGTCAGGCACGGGACAATGAGGGATGTGTTATTTTGTCTTCTTTCAGGTGTGTCTGCTAATTTCACCTCGTGACTGCTAACTGACTGTTATTCACCTTAGCAAGGTAGATTAAATTAAATATATTTATTTTGCTCGATTTGGTTTTGCCGACCTGAATTGCTAAAAACGGGAATCTTTCCCTTTGTAGTGAACAAAACAAGTTCTAGATATAAAATGTCAAATGCTAACTCACTGATTTTGTTAGAAATAAACAAATTTACTCGAATTTACAAACGTTTTGCTTAGCACACGCACAAAACTCGCGAAATTTTACATCTCGATGGGAAATGTTTTGTCGTTTAATGGAAAGCCCAGAATTACACCCAGGAGTGAATTCCCAAACGAAATAATAGACGGAGCAAGCTCGACCTGTAGACAGAAAGAAATTAGACGAGCGTAATTAACACATCCAATGACAAATGTCAGGCGATCGCTATTATTGCCTCTCTCTTTCCCTCTCACCTCTCTTTCTCTATCACCTCTCTCTTTCCTTTTCTCCTTCTTCCTTTTCACCATTCACATTGAGCAATAACTTCAAAGATAATCCTACCCAACAATAAGTGCTCATATATACATACATACGTTCCTGCCTACGTACACATAAACTCACTCTTGCAAGGACTACTACGAATTCTTCATACACTTAACTTCTTAATACTGTTTTTCAATGAACATTAACTTCTACCAATTCATTTTTTTTATTTCCATTACTAAATATCTATTTAAACATACAAAATGTATACTTTTATTCTTCCAAATATCCACCTTCTGATGATAACGAATAATCTATAGTTATAGGGAGTTCGATTATGTTACACAGAAGGTTAATTCAATAAACATTAACCGTCTCCCTATAGTTTTATTAGTGACCCCGCTGAAGTTTTAAATCTAGAACTTGATTTGTTCCCTACACCCTTTAATGGAATACATTCACTTTGCTTGGTAACTCACTAATTTTGTGCTGCTTCTGTATTCTTTGTTTCCTCAGTGGGACTTCTCAACCGCTCTTAAACCTTCATTGAATCAGTAACAAATATGCTGATTTTAAGTAAGTTAAAACTTCATAAGTTTTTTTGCAGTTGGAGTAGACTGGCCATTCTATAGCCCGATTCATACTCCTCCCCCTTCTCTTGAAACATAGTGGAAACTATCCCTGTTTCTTGTTTAGAAAAGAGATTCCCGGGTTTTTCCTCTCCTGAGGCTTTAAGAGAGGTGCTTTCGGGAATTTTTCGTGTTATGTGTGGATGGTGGCAACGTCTCTTCACACTGAGGGTAAAGCGTTGGCATTTTTCTGGTTGCTACTTTTGACTGGTAGTTAGGAACCCGAACTCTTACGTCGAGCCTATAGAGGCTGCTCTGATCGACAGTTACATTATATCAGTGCTCTTACACTGCCATGACGCGCATGGATGGGTGTCTTTGCGAAGGCTTCCAGTGGGCAACCCCGAGGCCACACTATGCTGCAGTCTGTGCTAATTCTCTTCCTACACGTGTCGCAGTTGGTAACTGTCTGCTATTGCTACTACCTGAGATCTCTTCTTGCCAAAATAACCAAAACATGAAAACTCACAACCAAAGATACATAGCTAAAACAACCAAATAGAAAACATCTAAATCTGTCGACATATATTTCTCAATCATCCATGGTATACGTACCAACGTTTGTAGTGTGGATTCGTTTCTTCAAGAAATATTCTCAGATTTCCTAGTTCTCTTTGAAACCAATCTTAATGCTACAATCCCATCCTATGATTTTTCAATTCTCGGTTACTTTCCCCTTTTTTTGGAAGGACCCTAATGTCCACATGCATAGGTTGGGTGTCTATGTCAGGGGACATCTCTCTAGCTATCGAGAATTCTTTTAAATCTTCAGACCATTCTTATATGTGCCTCCGCCTCTCTCTCTCTGATAAATTCGGCCATGTTTTCTTTCTCTACCGCTCTCCTTCTTCTCCTGACTGTTACGTACTAGAGAGTATTTCAGATAATATAGACAGGACCATTTCCTTTCACCCGTTTGCTAATATACTTGTGTTCGGTGATTTCAATGTCCACCATACAAAGTGACTGCACCACTCTGGCAATGATTTTGCTGGCGTTCAACTTCTCAATTACTCTGTCTCTCACGCAAGTGGTCGATTTCCTCATGCGTTTCCCCAATAACTCTAAAGAACACGCTTCCTTTCTAGATCTCTGCTTTACTTTTATCGCTGACTCTTGCCATGACATGTAGTCCCGCCCTGTTGGCAACTCTGATCTTGCTGTAGTTTCCATTAATATTTTCTTCCACTCCCCATCTTTCTAGGAATCTCCTACCAGCAGAATATCTTACTGCTACCAAAACGCGAACGTGAAGTCGTTCCACGATTTTTTAAACTCCCTGTTGAAGACTGCACCTTCTGAGGTCACCTCCTTGGTGTCAAGCGGTATCGATACTTTTATCCAAGCCAGAACGTTCCGACTTAAATCTCATTCATCTAATTGTTTATCTTTTGCTTGTTCGGCCGTCATTGCACACAGTAATCAATACTTCCGGCTTTACTGGAGCGACGCGTTTGCACAACAATAGGCGCATTTTTGTCTCTTTTAGTAATGAATGCGTGTCCTAAATCATGCTAAGCTGCTGTTTGAAGATATAATAAGGCAAGATATAGCTCCAAGCAAGTTTGGCTCTAAAGAATACTGGTGGCTCTGCAAAAGTGTGTTAAACAACACCAAACAAATGATCACTCATCTATCGAATAAATTCGAGGTCCTCACTACCACAGCGGACAAGGTTAAGTGGTCTGCTCGCAAATTATCTTCAAACTCTAGACTTGACTCGTCTGGAGTTCTCAAGCTCGATTTCACACCTAGAACTGAGGTTCAACTGAATGATCTATATATAACCCCGTCAGTGATCTCTAAGATTGTTTTTAAGCTTGAAACCCATAAAGCAAGCGAAGAGATTGGGATTCCAGTCATTGTCCTAAAGAAATGTGCCCCTGAACTTTCGCCTGTTTATACATTGCCTCGCTGCTTGCTTCTCCTGTTTGAAGTCGTTCTCTGTAGTTCTTGTTTTTAAAACTCTAGAGAGCCCTCTGACTCACCCTATCAACCGCTTAGCGCTGAAATGTTTCATCATCTCATATCCCACAACCTATTCTATGACAAGCAGGTCATATCAGGCTCTTAATAAGAACGTCATACCTCAAGCTGTTGCCTTGGATATCTCGAAAGCGTTTGACAGGGTTGGGCATGCTGGCTTTCTACGCAAGCTACTGGGCTATATTTTAAATGGTTAATTGTTCAATTCAATCGAACCGTTATTATCAATTCGTGTAATGAAGGTCGTTTTGAACGTGATTCCTTGCAAATCCTTTTATGCGAATGCAGAAAGCAATTCACTGCGCCTCCTCGGACTCACTCTCTCAGCCGGCCTCAACTGGAAAGACTATATCGAATCTATAGCTATAACTATTGCTAAAAACTTTGGGTCACTGTACGAGTCCAGGAAGTTTTCTCGTAAGAATCCATGTTACATAGTTAAGAATCCATAGTTACATAGTTAAGAATCCATCATTCATCCGTACTGTTGCCATACCTGGTCAAGTGCCCTTGCTATTCATTTCGGGGTTCTCGACATAATCTATAGAAGGATCTACAATGTAATCGATTCCGATTTGGCAGCTTGCCTTCAGTCATTTTCTCCCCGACAGAATGTGGCTAATATGAATCCGTCTATTCCCTCCAGTTATGGGTTAAATAACAGGACAGATTGGGTTCTATAGCCTTGACTGTCAACCAGTCTACTGCAAAAAGTAATGGCAACCTACTGTGGAATAATCTTTTGCCCAGTCAGTCATGTCTCTTTCGAGACATGATCGCTTAAAGTGTGTATCACGTATGGCACTTAACTGACTGATATATATATATATATATATATATATATATATATATATATATATATATATATAGTCATCCGCAGACAGATCTGTTTCGCTGTATCACAGCTCATCAGTACGGTTAGACTCCGACTGCTTCTAACCCAGGATTGAAACCCGACCGAATTGGCATCAGTCGGCGATTCTACCTCTGGGCTATGGGCGTTCGGTAGAAGAAGGCAGCCCTTTAACATGTATATTGTCATTATACACGCCCCAAAGCCAGAGTGCTTTAATTCATTAGTGAATGAGCGATGCGTGTATGCGAGAGTAGCTACTGTTTTTCAAAGTCTACCATTCTTCCAGAGTGCTCAATCAGAGTGTGAGAGCGTAAATAGTATATATATATATATATATATATATATATATAGGTAGAAAAGATCAGCTTGTTACGCTACCATAGTTTCGAACTTTTCGGTTTCGTCAGGTGATTTGCAAAACCAAATGTTTATTTTATGTTTTTTAGTTGAGCTCAAAAATATTAATTGGAAGGAAGAATTTTGATGTGCTCTATTCAAGAAGTTCGTTATTACTGCTATTTTATATTTTCTAATGAATAATTTGAGTGAACTAAAACACATAAAACAAATATTAATCAACAATAATTTTCCCAAATATATCATTGATAAAGAAATAAAATTGTTCTTACAAAAATTACACGACACCAGTACTGAAAATAACACACAAGAATATCTAGATATTTTACTGAAACCAAATGCACAGTAACTATAAGCAGGAAGAATAATCTTTACAAAAAAATTTAAACACCATATTTCTGTCTTAATTCTTTAAAAACGTAAGATTTAAACATGGTGATAAAATAACAACATCGGAAAAATGATATCCTTGACAATAATTGGGGAAGATTTTTACGTTTTTACGTTTTTACGTTTTTAACGAAACATGATTAAAACAAAGATTTCTTCCCATATATATATATATATATATATATATATATATATATATACATTCATACATGATTCTCTCACCTTATTTTGAATAGAAAATCGTCCTATCATTTGACACGTGCATACCTCTTTACTGACTCTTAAATGCACACATTCACACATGATTTATCTCAACACATACATTCATAACTGATTCTCTCATTTTATTTTAAAAGAAAATTCGTTCCATCACATGACACATGTATACTATACTTGTTACTTATTTTGAACGGAAATGTATTTCGTCCTTGTAATTCACGCATACTAATGTTATCGACATATACACACACTTAGTTCGTGTATGGTTTGGATGCGCTTAACACACATTACTTTCCTTTACAAGGAGGGAATTTACTTACATTCATAATAAACATCTAATGTTTCATTACGCGTTGGCACACACACTTAAACAGACACAACTTTTTTCTTCTATTAGTACTGTTCACTTTGTACGTGCTGTGTCTCTTCAGGGCGTAGACGATCATTGCCCTCCATATACTTTTGTCTGTCTATTATTTTTCTAAAGCCCTTTCTGGCAACAAAGATGAGGACAATAGTCGGATTAATGTCTTAGCTTAAATACTACCTCATTTCAGAAATATATACGCTACCGGCCATAAGTATTAGGCCACCCCAGTTTTTTAAAGGAAATAGTGTATTTCATACTATTTTTAGTACTTATTGCCAAGTGGATAATTCTAAATGAAAATAGAATGGTTCTTTTGTTAATACTTCACAATAACATGTGCATCAAATGAACTTTTCTGGTGTCCACCTTTTGGGCTCTCTTCCCCATGCTAGTCTCTTCTTCTTATTGGCTAGTCGAAGCAAAAGCTTTCTGGCTGCCTTGTCAATTTTTTCAAAGAAATAATAACAAAACAAAGATTATATTTTCATTTAGAATTATCCACTTGGCAATAAATACTAAAAGATAGTCTGAAATACATCATTTATTTTTAAAACTGGGTTGGCCTAATAATTATGGCCGGTAGTATATATATATATATATATAGTGATGAGTAGGGATAATGTTTAGCGCCAAGGTTGTTTTTTTCTTAGTGGTTTTAGTGATAAAATGTATTTTAACAAGTACGTTTTTTTATCGTAAAATGCTCGATATCTGGGTGTAAATAGAGCGTTGATATGCAAAAAGAGTCTGTCACTTAAACTGAGGCGGTTCATGCCGATCTCGAGGGTTTTGTGATGACACCGTTATGTTGTTTTCACTCGTCAAGGCTGATTCGCAAGTCAGCATGAACATGCTCAGTTAAAATGACAGATTTTTTTGTGTTTATATATATATATATATATATATATATATATATATATATATATATATATATAGTGTAAGAATAAACTACTTACGTATCTCTCCAGAAACTCTACCCGGAATTTAGCCTTGTCAGATATATCTGCTTTATTTAATCAAATTTATCGCAAAAACAATCATTCAGTGTTTGGAAGAAGTTAAATTTTCCATTTGACATGAAGTCGTATCATGAAAAACAAATCTGTTCGATATGACCTGCAGTAAAATTTCAAATAGGAAAGAAATTGTTGCTTCTGAGAGAGAGTGGGGTTTGATGTACATGACCGACATAACAGAAAATGGCTAAGGAAAGGAAGACAAACAGTGACACGGAAAGTGAGTGAGAAAAGGAGAGTGTCTTCGTGCCCTTCTGTTATTTTTTCAAGGTTTACAGAGTTTATTCTTTATCCAAATTTTTTATTTCTTTGCAAAGCGGTTGTTGTTGATTTTATTGTCACTGTTGTTGTTGTTGTTGTTCGTCTTTTGTTTTTTCTTCTTCACCATCACATTGTCTGTGTAGTTTCATTTTATTACTGCGTTCACCATCAGCAAAGATTCTAGCCACTTTTTTCTCGCAGTCTTGATTTTTATGTTGAAACTTTTCAGTTGTAAGCTTTCTTTCTTTCTAAAACTATTACCTTCTCTTTCTTTCTTTTTTTAGTACTATTACCTTCTCTTCTTTCTTTCTTTCTTTCTTTCTTTCTTCCTAGTATTATTACTTTCACTTTCTTTCTTTTTCTCTTTCTTTCTTTTTCTCTTTCTTTCTTTCTTTCTTTCTTTCTTTCTTTCTTTCTTTCTAGCACCATTACGTTCTCTTTCTTTCTTTCTTTCTTTTTAGTACTATTACCTTTTCTTTCTTTCTTTCTTTCTTTTATTATTACCTTTTTTTCTTTCTTTCTTTTTAGTATTATTATTTTCTCTTCCTTCCTTTCTTTCTTTCTTTTTTTCTTTCTAGTATTATTACTTTTTCTTTCTTTCTTTCCTGCTTTTTTGTACTATTACCTTTTCTTTTTTTCTGTCTTTTACTATTACCTTCTCTTTCTTTCTTTTTAGTACTATTACCTTTTCTTTTCTCTTTCTTTCTTTTACTATTAATTTCCCTTTCTTTCTTTCTTTCTTTCTTTCTTTCTTTCTTTCTTCACAGGCTTTTATGTGTGCATCATATCTACAAACGATTTTCTTTTCTACTTTTCTCCCCTATTTTCCTTCTTACTACCCTTGTTTTTATCTGCACAGATTACTTATATTTTTGTCATTATTTTTCTTATATTGTTAACGTTGTTTTTATTTGCAAATATTTCCTTTTATTTTCTGTCTTTCTGTCTTTCTTGTTCCTCTTTCTTTCTGTCCATATATCCTCACATTTCTTTCTGTTTGCATCGTATGTACAAACGCTTTTCTTTCTTTCTTTTTTCTTTTCCTTTCTTTCTTTTATCCCATTTTTTCAATTTTCTTTATATTCTAACACATCTTCCTGTTTTCTTGGCATCTACAAATGCTTTTAGTTCTTTCTTTCTTTCTTTCTTTCTTTCTTTCTTCACTCGTATTTTTGTTTTCGTCGTATTTTCAAACGTTTTCCTCTTTTCCTTTTTCTTTCTCTTTCTTTCTTTCTTTCTTTCTTTCTTCACTCGTATTTTTGTTTTCGTCGTATTTTCAAACGTTTTCCCCTTTTCCTTTTTCTTTCTTTCTTTCTTTCTTTCTTTCTTTCTTTCTTTCTTTCTTTTGTTGCCATCTTTTTTTATTCCGTTTATTACTGAAGCTGACAACACTTCTTTACAACTTTAATTATGCTACATCTGATGTTCATCCTTGTATTAACATCCCATTTTCTTTTTTAAAACACACGTTTCGATAGCAAACAGGTTATCCGACAGAAAATACTTTAACATCTGCCATTTCATTGGAGCTTATCTTTGGCAGTTCTTTTCACAATCAAACTTGTCTTCTCAAAAAATATTTCCTGAACACACCATACGTTTTTTATAAAAATATCCAGCCTAAACATCTACAGTTGCTTTATCTAATGGCATCAACAAATGTCAAAAAATTGTTTTAAATTTTTAAATGTAACCTAACTTTTATCTATCTATCTATCTATCTATCTATCTATCTATCTATCTATCTATCTATCTATCTATCTATCTATCTAAAATCTTATCTATTCGTATCTAAAATCTTATCTATCTAAAATCTTTCGTATCTATCTATCTATCTATCTATCTATCTATCTATCTATCTATCTATCTATCTATCTATCTATCTAAAACCGTATCTATCTATTTATCTATCTATCTATTTAAAATTGTTCGTGTCTATCTATCTATCTATCTATCTATCTATCTATCTATCTATCTATCTATCTATCTTAAACCGTACGTATCTATCTATCTATCTATCTTAAACCGTACGTATCTATCTATCTATCTATCTATCTATCTATCTATCTATTTAAAATCCTTCGTATCTATCTATCTATCTATCTATCTATCTATCTATCTATCTATCTATCTATCTATATCTATTTAAAATCCTTCGTATCTATCTATCTATCTATCTATCTATCTATCTATCTATCTATCTATTTAAAATCGTTCGTATCTATCTATCTATCTATCTATCTATCTATCTATCTATCTATCTATCTTAAACCGTATCTATCTATCTATCTATCTATCTATCTATCTATCTATCTATCTATCTATCTATCTATCTATTTAAAATCATTCGTATCTATCTATCTATCTATCTATCTATCTATCTATCTATCTATCTATCTATCTATCTATTTAAACCGCATCTATCTATCTATCTATCTATCTATCTATCTATCTGTGATGCTAGCTTTCTAAAATTTACTAACTTTTAATATTTTCAAAGTAGTTGGGAATCTGAAAGGCAACCCGCAAATAGTTGGGTCTATTGTGCATTATTTTTCGAAGTGAATATATTAAATTAATCAAAATGTTAACATTATACCTAATTTCAAACAAAAACTAGGAAGGACACATCATCAATACTGAAGTGAAGAATAAATGCTAGTGAGTTCAATAAACCTTAACGCTTACTTATAAAGGAAACGGCCAATATTGCCATTATCATGTCATTATTTTAAGGGATGAGAGTTTAGTATCAAATAGAAAATGTGTAAACATTACGATCAACACTGTTTCCTGACTTTCTCTATGATGACAGTATGTTTCTTCAGATCTGAAGATTGCTTCAATCATGAAACAATCTGTCATCATTTGGTGGTGAAGTCTGTGTCCCCTCTTCTGATATTTACAGTGCGCACTCACTGTAAACAATTACGAATAACGTAAAGTGTAAACAAAGTAAGGATATCATCAATATTTTGAAGTTAAGCACTACTTCACTACACATAAATATTAGAAAGAATCATCATACGTTTTCAGTCTGGTGCTAACAGGTGCAAAGAATGGCTTGCTAACATTAAAGCCTCCAAACTTAATCTGCTCTCTACTACTTCAGTATGTAGGCGATCATGGCTTTCCTGGTTTTCTTATCCTTGGTGGCTCTTAGCACACTTTCTCCTGTTAACCCACCCAAACCCCGCTCTGCCACTCATCTGCTCAGGCCCTTCAAATATGTTATTCGCTGCTTTCCGTTATCTGGCTTTTGAGTATCAGATTCTCCAAGCCTTCCTTCCTCGTCACATGTTCTAAGAACTTCAGTTGTCTCTTCCTGGTGCTCAGTATTAATTTCCTTTTCGGTTTCATCCTCATCATTGAGATTTTAAAGAAATTATTTCTCATGTTCAGAACACTCCTATACCAAATTTAAAAAAAAATAAGACTCTTTATTAACATTAGATATTTAGACCACATTATCTTATTTTTAAAAAATTTGGTAGAGGAGTGTTCTGAAAATGAGAAATAATTTCTTAAAAATCTGCAAAATTAGTTTCACAAACTAAAAAAATCGTTGTAAAACCACCCTCTTATTCAGATTACAATATATTAACAATCACTTTTTTTAGATGATAGATTTGATTTTCCAGAAGGAAACATATAAAATATGTAAGATTTCGCGCATGTCGGTTTATCAGCTTTGATAAACCGTTCGTCGTACTTGATCACGAGATGTGCACGAAAGCGAATTATAAAATTAACTTGGGAATCCTTATTTTTTAATACCTTCTGTATACTAATTTCTGTTATTTGCGTTTAGAATCCTCCGCCGACGCTATGTACCCAGTAAGGCAGGCTAGAAAAACGCTATCTGCCGAAATGTGTACTGAATGTGAGCAAGTACGGCTTTTCCTCTCGTCAAATGAGATTTACAAAAGCCTGCTAGAGGCATAAAGTTTTGTAAAATATTTCGCACCTAGCATGTTGGAAAAGATTTCTTTAGCGGTCGTAAATTCCCAGCGTTGAATTATAGACGGTTTGTTGAGATTTCCTTTTCCCAAGTATCGCCTGATTTTCCCATGCTGTTTGTCCTAAATAAATAATGTTATCGACCATTTATTTAATATGAGTAACAGAAAGTACGGCAAAAGACAAAACAAATAAATAAATAATAAATAAATAAACAAATAAATAAATAATTAGATAAAAAAATAAAATGATTATTAAAAACAAAAATAAAAAATAAAAATTGCCCAACAAAAAGATGCTCGCTTTTATTTTTCTTGTTTAACTTGCATAATCACATTCGTGACTTCAGTCAACCAATTACGAACTGTACGTGATATACACTTGGGTGATCATGTCTCGAAAGAGACATGACTGACTGAGCAGAATATTTTTTCCTGCAGCAGTTTGCCATTACTTTCTGGGTAAATTTTCGCTTTAGGTCCCGAAGACTTTTTCCCCTTCAAATTTATCCAAAATAGCATTATTTTTGTGCAAATGTATATGCTGAACTCAAATCAACAATTAGTTATTGAAGAAACCTACCTTTTTTATCTGAACGTACATAAAAAGATCGAACTACAATTTGTCTCCTGTAACTCTAATGCAGTCATGTAATTAACTGCTGAATGACTTTTTGCGTAGAACAACAAATTTCGGTCGATTTTCTTCCTTTACTAAAACTTCCGGCTATTTACTTCCTGTAATGAAAGTAACACGCTATTGCATTTCTACGCGTATTACTTTCATTACAGAAAGTAAATACCTGGAAGTTTCAGTAAAGGAAGTAAATCGACCGAAATTTGTTGCCTACGCAGAACGTCATTCAGCAGTTAATTACATGACTTCGTGAGAGTTACGGGAGAGAAAAAGTGCGAGATATAGTTCATTTTTTTTTATGGACTTTCAGATAAAAAATGGTAGGTTTCTTCAATAACTAATTGTTAATTTGAGTTCAGCATATACATTTGCATAGAAATAATACTATTTTGGATAAATTTGAATTAGGGGAGCCTTCGGGACCTAAAACGAAAATTTACCACTTTCTGTGGTAGACTATTTACCGATCCAATCACAGCTGGAGGAAGAACTGACAGATTAATACCTTTCCCAAGGATATTTTCGCGTAAGTGAATGCAACGAATTCTGTTGGAATTCAAACTCGGCTCTCTAATTTCTGGTTCCTGGACGATATTCACTAAAACACAAAGCACGTTACTCCTAGCTGAAGTAATCACATTAAAGTGTGATTGTAAAGTGTCGCCTTATTTTATTTCGAATTTTGCGCATGCGCGTTGTGTTTTTTGTTTTTCTTTTTAATTTTGTCATCTGCACAGTATTCTTCTTCTATGTGCTCTGTCCCTTCAGGACATAGGCAATCATGGCTTTCCACGTTTCCCTATCCCTGGTGGCTCTGAACACGCCTTCTCTTGTTACACCATGCAATCCTCGTTCTGTCATCCACCTGATTACGTCTGTCAAATATGTTATCCGTTGCTTTCCCCTATCTCTTTTTCCCTCTATCTGGCCTGTTAGTATCAGATTCTCAGGGCCCTCCTTCCTCATTGCGTGTCCCAGGAACTTCAGCTGTCTCTTCCTGATGCTCAGTATTAATTTCCTTTTTGTTTCCATCATTTCCAAAACTTCATCATTGATCGCATGCTCGATCCATGATATTCGCAGCATCCTTCTGTAGAACCACATTTCAGTTGCTTCAAATTTTTCCCTCATTTCTGATGGTATTGTCCAGCATTCACTGCCATACTGAAGGACAGACAGCACGTAGCAATCCAGTACTCTCTTCCTAGTTTCTAGCGAAATTGTCATGTTTCTTAATACCTTACTCAGCTTCTGGAATGCTTCCTTCGCCATGCTAATTCGCCTTCGGATAGTAGGATTATTTGGGCACCGTCTGTAAGAAAAGGATGTGCGTTGTAGTTAAGTGAATATCGGCTCGGGACGAGAAATCGAGGAGCCGAGTTCAAATTCCAGTTGAATTCCTTGCATTCACTTACGCGCAAATACCATTTGAAAAGGTATTAATTCGTATCTTCCCTCCACTTAAAGGTTAAATAACTAGACAGATTGAGTCCTATAGCCTTGGCTGGCTACCAGTCTACTGCAGAAAGGAATGGCAACATACTGCAGGATAATCTTTTGTACTGTCAGTCATGTCTCTTTCAAGACATGATCGTCCAAGCGTGAATCACGTATGGTACTTTAACAGACTGTGAGAAAAAGAGCACTATGGTGCTGCTCCGCGAGAAGTTTGGAAGCAACATGCTGGGCAGTTTGGCATTGGTGCCAAGATCTCTATTACGAACATTTCAGAGGACATTCAATCTGAGGACATTTTAGAGGATTCGGAAAGAGTTGGATTATTCTAATGGTGATTACGAAGGTGTTTGCAGTGATCACTAGTGATGGCGATGTTATACCATTCATTTTTCTCAGGTCCTAATACTCAACAGGGTGGAGTCAGATCTTGAGGAGGTAGTGCTGTCCTAGATCAAATGTCCTAGATGGCTTCTGGAAGACCCGAAGTCTGGCAGCAGAACTCCGCACCATGTCACACAAGCAGGAGAACCCAGTTATGGATTTCAGACAATTTCTACGAGCTCATCATGGCTTACATCTGGCCGTCTAACTCACCAGACTGCTAATTCCTACATTATTATGTGTGGGGGTGTAGCTAAACAAAAGACTAACAGTGTTCACAGTGTGATATTACTGTGTAGTCCTTGCGTATATTATTGAAGAATAAGTATCTTGCAATAGCAAGATACCAAAATATGAATCAGTCAGTTGAGTGCCATACGTGATACACGATTTGGGCGATCATGTCTGGAAATAGACATGACTGACTGGGCAGAAGATTATCTCGCAGTAAGTTGCAATTGCTTTCTGCTGTAGACTGGTTGCCAGCCAAGGATAAAGAACACAATCTGTCTAGTTATTTAACCCTTAACTGGAGGGAAGAGACGGATTACTACATTTCCTAAGTGTATTTGTGCGTAAGTGAATATCCTCAAATATCACCTCGGAATATCACCTCGTTGTAATAAAAATCCATGAGTAACTGAAGCAATATGCCAAGACTCAAGACAATAATATTGTATGATAAATAACACACTAGTAACCTTTTAAGTCACAACAATAACCAACGAGGTTACAACAAAAATAAAGTTCCAGAACTAATGATCTGGAGGAAAAAGAAATTTCTGAATTGTTTTCATAGAGTATGGCTGATTCTAGCTTGTGAGTAACTTTTTACGCCTTTTTAACCTTATGTCTTGCACTGACAGGAAGTGGAGCGATTATAATGCAGCAATTGTTAGGTCTTCTTTTTTTGTATCATTTCACCCCAAGTAAGGCATTCCACTGCTACTATTGCGCAGGGTGTTACGTAGAGGAAGGTGATGAGAAAGAGTGGTTAGATATAGGAAATGTCAGAAAGAGGGTGATAGACGGGTAAGGATATTGAAGATGAGGGTTGGGTAGATGGGAAGAGTGTTTGAGAGAATGGATGCGAGTTAGTGTGTTAGAAGGTGTCTATTGACCTTACATTTAAACTCCTCAAGATTGTAGCTGTCGGGAAAGCAAATATGTGGAAGGGAATTCCACAGGCGGAAAGTACGAGAAAAGAAGCTGTTAGAGTAGAAATTGCAGTTACATTTTATCGGTTTCACTGTAAAAGGGTGGGACCTAGTTGCTAATCTAATATCTCGTGCAAATTCGTACCTAGGGGGCACCAGTGATCTAAGTTCATCGGAGTATGAATGTTTGTTCACTGTGACGGGCTGGACCATTTTTCCCCTCAGAATCCATCTAGTATATTTATAAATTTACTTTTCGCCCGTGCATTGAATATTGATGCTAATATTCGGTTTGGTACTCCAGCGAATATCACAGCAACATATAGCGAGATTCACGATAATATCCAAAAAATCACTGTTTTCCGTCCTGACCGAGCATCTCGATTTCATTTATTTTCCCATCGCTGTGACGTGTCTTCCTTCGGTCCTTTGGAAACATCAAGGTGGTGTAATAGTTAGCAAGCTGGTCTCGCTAGAATCATTACAATTGAAATTTATATTTCTATTCCTTTGCCTTCAGAGGAAAGATGAATTAATTTGTTATTTTTGTTTTCCGAAAACGGTCACTATTCATCAAAACATGAAAAACCGTTAACTCCTTCTCTCTGTATATATATATATATATATATATATATATATATATATATATATATATATAGTCATTGGCAGACAGATCTATAAAGTTGTATCACAGCTCATCAGTACGGTTAGACATCCGATTGCTTTTTACCCAGGATTGAAACCCGACCGAATTGGCGTCAGTCGGCGATTCAACCGCTGAGCTATGGGCACTCGGTAGAAGGAGGCAGACTTTTTAGCGTGTATATTATCATTATACAAGCCCAATAGCTGAGAGTGTTCTAATTCATTACTGAATGAACGATGCGTAGATGCTAGAGTAGCTACTGTTTTTCAAAGTCTACCATTCTTCCAGAGTGCTCAAAGCGGGCGTGAGAGCGTAAAAATTACCTTCCGTCTGTCATTTCTATAAATATTTTAGTGGCAGTTGTTCTAATGAGCAACAACTCGGTACCTGGAACCTTTAAAATGTAACTTCATACTGCATTGGCTACTAGGTTTTATATTTTTACTGCTGAATTAGCTCGATGTAACCATAAGTTCCATTCTAATAGTTGTTTTCTCACACTTCTTACACATGGAACTCTCTTTCGTTTTTTTGCTTCCCGTCGACTTGAGTCAGTTATAACGCTTGGGTGATCATGTCTCGAAAAAGACATGACTAACTTGGCAGAAGTTTATTCGGCAGTAGGTTGCCATTACTTTCTGTCGTAGACTGGTTACCAGCCAAGGCTATAGAACCCAATCTGTCCTATTATTTAACCCATACATGAAGGGAAGAAATGGATTAATACCTTTCCCAAGGGTATTTGCGCGTAAGTGAATGCTCCCCGAGTTCTCGTTTCGAGCTGATATCCACTGCACCACAACGAATATCCACAATTTAAGCTTCCCCGGCGGAGAATCGAACCCCAGCCTCACGTCTGACAGGTGCGGATGCCTACCACTATCCTCAAAAGTTTAAATTCAATGCCATTTGCTTCCTTCTGTCTTGAATCTGTTCTTTTATTGTCCTTTCTCCTCAATAAAGTCTCTTCTTTCACGTTCAGTAACCTCTTGTGTTGTTAGCGACATTATCTCCTGATTTCGAAGTGAAATGATTTAAAAAAAGAAGAAAAGAAAACGGATATACAAACTGAAATAACTTCTATTTGTTGGAAAAAGACGGTCACAAGAGCTTTACTTCCAGTAAAGGAATTTTTTAAGTAAGTTTTCTCAAAGAATTCGTAATTTCTAATAGTCTTTGTGCGATAAAATCTCAACTGTCTACTGTCAAACAACCTTAGCGGTAGAAACAAATTCACTGTTCGTTATAAAGACAAGTACTCTCCTGACATATTCCCCAAAAATATATCTTGCTTATTTCAGTAGAAATAAATCGAAAGAACAAGTGGAATGACTTTCCAGGTGGTGTCATATGAATGTGGAGATGTTTCAGTATTTGAAGTGTTCGCCTGCCGATTTTCTGCAATGAATGTGTCAATGATAATTGAATTAAAGATTCCATTTCAAAGAAGCATATCCTTTCCTTCATCCAAAACTTTATCATCCCAATGCAGACAAGATGCTGCTCCCGAGTGTTCAGCTGAGTCATCTCGAAGATTCTGAAATTCAGCCTTTGAGCCTTGACAGTCTCCAAAACCCCACAAAACACTATAGAATTCTTGGGGAATAATCCAGAACAAGCAAAGGACAAGGTCCATTATTTGCAACAGTTCCACAAAATTTGAAAAACAAAACAAAACAAAAACAATGTGGAATTTACAGAAAAACGCAGAAAGTGAAACAGATTGCAAAAGTTGATATCGTCAAAGAGACTGACAAAACGAACCAGTAATGGAGAACAAAACAAAAAGTCTAGAAAAAAAATTGACACCCAGAGGGGTAAGTTTTAAGTTGAGAGAGAGAGAGAGAGAGAGAGAGAGAGAGAGAGAGAGAGAGAGAGAGAGAGCTTCACCTTTCATTATTTCACCCGAAGTCACAGGGTTTCGATCCTGTAACGCAATGAACTGATAAGGGAAAATGTCGGGCAACGTAGCCTCCATTTAATAAGGGGCAAATCAGTTCGTGTAAACATCAAATAAATTATTCAGACTTTCTTCACTAGATTTTTAAAAAACATAGAAGAAATAAATAAACTTGCACACACGTGTGTCTGTATGTTTATGTATTTTAAGCGAGACAAATAACATTCATATATATATATATATATATATATATATATATATATATATATAATATATATATATATATATATATATATATATATATATATATATATAGTCATTTCTCATATTAATCTTTGGTCTTAGATAATATTTGCATCTTTAATGCATATAAATATACATTTGTTGTTGCAGATGCATTTAGATATGCGCTGTGTACATTTAAAGTCCTTTTATTTGATATCTATATCTATATATATAATATATATTATATATATATATATACAAAAGGACTTTAAATGTACACAATGCATATTTAAATGCATTTGCAACAACATATGTATATATATATATATATACATATGTTGTTGCAAATGCATTTAGATATGCATTGTGCACATTTAAAGTCCTTTTGTATATATATATATATATATATATATCACTGTTGTATTAATACCTGATTAATACTTTTGTATTAATGTATCTACATATACTTCAGTTTTTCGGATATATTTGTCACCATAACTGAAGATGCCCCGGAAAGAAGTTGAAAGTACTTGGGTATCTTAAGAAATGAATGAAAATAACATCTGTCAACGTTACCGCTCATTTCAGACATGCTTTGATTGTAATACGCGAAAGACTATCCGTGAGTATATATATATATATATATATATATATATATATGGATTATCCAGAAGAATGCTGGTTCTACAAAAGGATGCTGAGTATACCTGAACACGTGAGCAACGATGAGGTTTTAGATAGTACGGACACTAGAAGTAATTCCATATGACATCATTACATTAACCTACGTGCTAATAACCTTGAAAAAGGTATGAATCAGTCTCTTCTACACCGACAGTCATCGGTAACAGCAACCTGTCTAGGAGAAAAACGATACTGACTTCCAAACCAAAAGTGGCTTGTTTGAAGAACTAATGACTTGTTGTGACTAGTTCTTTGAATTATGTTTATTTCTTTAAGGCATACTAGGGGTCTTCAGTGATTTTCTCGGAACCTTATCCAAACATACCGTGGGCTCCAACTACAACTAGAAATATGGATGTCCTCATTTATTCCGCTTTTAAGATTTCTACCTCAAGATTTTTTTTTTTTGGTTTTTGCAAATTTCAATAAAAAATCTTACAGGTCCTATGTCTGTAACCTGATCTGGATGCTGTTCATACCAGTCCCTTCCTGTAAAATATGCATATTTTCCAATGCAGATAGTAGCCCCCTTCTGTGATGTTGCCGTGGTATATATTCGGTGAATGCTAATATCATTGAAGCCCATAAAAAAGATTAAAATATTTAAAGATATTTTATTATTATATGTTTTTCCTTTGATTTCTGTTGTAAACGCATTTCATTCCGGATCTCAACTAAAGCCCTTAGATTAGAAATGTTTTAATAACATTTTCTACTTTTTAAAAATTAAACAACACTAAAACCCATGTCCCATACATTTAATATAGATAAAACTCTTCGTTATGTGTGAGCTGTGCTCGTGTGTACAATGTTTTGCATTTTATTTAGGAATGGGATAGCAAAAACCTTTTCAATGAGTTTATTGGAAACTTATTCATCAATCTCAGGACTAAAACTACAATTGGAATTGTTGGTGTCCTTATCCACCTCATTGTTGTGAAGTGCAGAAGTTTAAATAACTGTGAAGCATTTTAACAGTGCGATACGGAGATCTGAAGCTCTATTGGCATGGCCAATGATGCTTTCCAGAAGATGAGTAGTGTATTAAGTGGCAGGAAGATTTCGCGGAAAACAATGAAAAGAGATCTGGACTGTTATGTGATGTCCGTCCTTCAATAGGGCAGCGAATGCTGGACATTTTGATCAAAGATCAGAGAAAGAGTGGATCCAGCTGAAATGTGGTTCTACAGAAGGATGCTGAGGATACCACGGACAGAACACGGTAGCAACATCGAGGTTTTCGAGAGTATGAACACTAGAAAGAAAATGTTAATTAACATCAGGAAAAGACAGCTGAAGCTTTTGGAAGATTTAATGAAGAAGAGTGGCTTTGAGAATCATGCTCAAGTGATGGATAGAGGGGAAGAGAGAAAAGGATAATTTGAGTTTGAGTTTTGTTTTACGGTATATTAATCTCTGTGGGTTATTAAATGCCAAAAAGTGGGGGTTTAAGTTATTTTTTTAATGTTCGGTTGTAGTGAGAAAGTCGATTCAGCCAGATTTTGATGAAAAATTTTATTTTTATTTTTTTATAAATTTAAGATGCCTTTTAGTTTTGTACTCGAATATGTATTGCTGGTAATAATTAGGTTTTATGGCAAATTGTTTCTTAAAAAATGTATTGGTAATATTTTCTTTGAAAAAATGTATATTGTTCTATAAAAGTTTATTTTTATGTATTTTTTTTATATATTCCTATTAAGTGTCTATTGTTATACTTTCATAGTGTTTTGACCTCAGTTTGTGAGTTAACTATTTGCCTATATCTGGGACTCTAACAGGTGCACCGTGTCAGGGTAAACCTGGGAACAACAGCAATTAAGCCTTGGTTCCATGCACTTCACAACCTCCGAATCAGAGGCCTTGCTGCTGGATGGAGTTTACCGTCATACCCAGGATCAGAATTTGTTCAGTTAGCATTTAGAACCAACGCTTAATTACTTTTTTTCCCAGGTTTACCCTGACACGAAGTACCTGATAGGGTCCCCCCATCTGCTCTAATCTATCCTTGTCTCGGTCATGGGTATGACTGTAAACTGCATCTGGCATCAAGGATGCAGTTTACAGTCATACCCAGGACCGAGACAAGGATAGGTTAGAGCAGATGGATGGTGGAGAGGGGATTGAGTGGGATAACAGGAGTATTAAGAACGACAATGGATAGAGTGATATGGAAGGATATGATTACCTATGTTCTGAATGGACACGGCACGTAGAAGAAGCGCGTGTGAGTGTATGCGTTCAGGCGCGTGCGTCCATCCGCCCGTCTGTGCGTGAGTAGAAAATGACGTGGTTATATGTTCTTTTCATCTTTTTTTCTTTTTTCGATTTACGCTCAGCACCTTAACGTTTTCTTTCTTTTATCCACTTTTTCATCTTTTTATTCAATTGTTGCCATTTTTACTTCCGTTTTTTTTTCGAGACATATACTGTCGTTCAAAGAACAGTCGTTCTTGATAAACTCCAACTATGATAATGTTGGCATTTCAAATTTCTTGGCACAAAGCGGAGCCCATAAACGATAATTAAATAAGATTAAGAATGTGAGTTTCATCCGGATAAAATATTCGATGTCAAATAATTTTTTGTATGTATATATCCAGTCATTATTTCTGATCTCTTATTCAAATTGTCTCTCTTGATATTTTTTGCCACATATATATATATATATATATATATATATATATATATATATATATATAATAAAGTGAAAGAACTGGTTGCTTAAAACCCACTGTTCATGCATTTACTTTTGTAAAGAGTGCTCAATACAAAGTAGAGCTTTATCCACACACACACACATACACACACCACATTTATACAAGTTTCAATAAAAATGACTGACGAGGTGCTCCGTTTAAGTTTTTTTTTATACATATTTTCAATTTTTCACGATCTTACACTTTTTTCTTTTCAGTACTAAAATTATACAAAAATTGTCCGAATGTCTTATTTATCCAAGCACATTTGGCTATACGCTTGGCTTTCATTTTTTGATAAACATTTCGCCCCGAACAACGCAGTTTTACTGCCACTGTTGCGCAGGGTCTTACATAGGCGAAAGTGATGAGAAAGCGGGATTTATTATAGGGGATGTCAGGAGGAGGGTAATAGACAGATGAGAATACTGGTGTAATGGGGTGGAGTGAGTGGAAAAAAGAGCTTGAGCGAAATGATGCGAGTTAGTCAGATATGAGATGTCTATTGACCTTACATTTAAATTCCTGGAGATTATAGCTGTCGGGGAAGCAAGTATACAGAAGGGAATTCCACAGGCGAGAAATGCGAGAAAAGAAGCTGGTAGAGTAGAAATTGAGGTTACATTTAATCGATTTCACTGTAAAAGGGTGGGACCAATTTGCTAATCTAGTGGCTCGTGTAAATTCATACGTATGGGGAACCAGTGAGCTAAGTTCATTGGAGCAGAAGCAGTGAAAGTATTTGTAGAAGAGACACAAGAAAGCCACGTCACGTAGGTGAGAGAGCGACTGCAGCCGAGCTGACAAGTCGGTATCGATCACATTATAGATTCTCCGTTGGATTTTGTCAAGAACGCGAGGTGAATAGCAGGGGCACCCGATCAGATATGGCAGCAGTATTCAAAACACGGGCGGATGGTAGGTTTATATATGTGTAGGATGAATTCAGACGGGAAAAACTTCTGGCCCTGCGCTGTGAACTGGCCTTCTTAGCAGTGGATTTAGCTATGGATTCGATATAGGCATTCCACTTGAGGTCCGCTGAAAGTGTTAGGCCAAGGAGGCGTATTGTTTTGCTCTCAGGGAGGCTAGCCATATCCATACTAATGGGGTGGAGGTAGGAGCGATTTTCTATGATGGTTAATAGATATCAGCTTCGTTTTGGAAGCATTAAAATTTACGAACCATTTCTTATCCCAGTCCACCACTGACTGGAGGTCCTTCTTAAGCTCGGGAGCGAGATTAGCTTTGCCAACCTTAGTAGATTTTTGATCGAGGCGAGAGTAAATGGTGGTGCTCTCGGCGTATATGCCTACTTGGGATCTTATTACACCTGAGAGATTGTTAATGTAGATAAGGGAAAGCATAGTACCTAAAATAGAGCCTTGAGGGGCACCCGCGTTCGTATGGTAGTATTGGGAGGCATGTCCGTTTAAAACTACTTTCACTGTGCGATCTGAGCGGAATGACATTATTAGGTCAAACAATTGTCCAGTTATTCCATAGGGCAGCAGCTTGCATAGAAGGTCAGCATGCCAGACTCTGTCAAACGCTTTGGAAATATCCAGGGTAACAGTTCGAGTTTCGCCATTTTTGTCGAGAGTCTGCTATATATATTCAGTGATGGTCGTTAGCATATCAGCAGTAGACCTGCTGAAGAGGAAACCATACTGTTTGTCCGAGAAGAGAGATGCTAAACCACCTCGGCGTTGATAACAGCTTCGAACTCTTTGACAAAGATCGGGTCCTAGAGTTCTCCAGTATTCTTAAATATAGGAACTACAGAGGAAGACTTCCAACAGGCAGGAAAGCAAGAAGCAGATAGACAGTAGTTGTAGAGTTTAGATAGAACAGAGGAGAGTTCAGGGGCACATTTCTTCAAAAATAATGATTAGTATACCGTCTCCTCCACTCTCTTTATGAGGCTCAAGCTTTGAGATTGTGCTAGAGACCAGCGAGTGGGTAATGTGGACGTCGTTCAGTTGGGCCTCAGTTCTAGGTGGAAAGAAGAGGTGAAGACTTTAGATTCATTGATTAGCGAGGGTATTGACGGTTTGCTCTTGTTATGTACACTTTTACAGAGTCTACATTAGTCTTTGGTGCCGAACTTACGAGATGCTAACCACTACTTTATTCTGGCAGCAAATAACATCTTACCTTTATTAAAAAATTTTTTGCACTCATTACGAGCAGAGGCAAAAGGGCGCCAGTTATGGTCCAACGCGTGGCTTCTATAAAGCCGGAAGAAGTGTTTCCGGTAGGCAATGGCGGCCTAGCAAGCGGGCAAGAACCAGGGGGACGAATGGGATTTTAGCCGAAACTTCCTGGCTGGGATCAAAGCATTGATACCAGCCTTAACACAAGAGGAGACCTTGGATGCAGTCTTCAACGGGAAGACTAAACACATTATTCCAAGAGACGTCATACAGGAAATCGCAGAACGAGTCACAGTTTGCTCTTTGGTAGCAGTAAGTTATTTTGCTGGTTCGAGATTTTTTTGCGGTGGGGATTGGAAGGAGATGTTAATGAAAACCACCACATAGTCAGAGTTTCTGAGTGGGCAGAGCTGCTTGGCGTTGCAAGAATCTGGGATGAAAGTGGAGCAGAGGTCTAGCAGTGTGTCACTTCCATTAGGGTTATTCGAGAAACGCGTGGGGAAATCCACCACTTGCGTAAGGGATTGAGTGATTGAAAACTTCATGATGTGGACACCAGTAAAATCGGTGACAGAGTTTTCCAGTCATTTGTTTTACGTTTAACTGAATATATATATATATATTCAAAAATTATAACATGGATATGTTACAATATCACTACAAATGTAGCTATTTTATTTCGACACTTCTTGTGTCTTGTCAAGTGATAAGGTTAATTTTAAATTCTCATCACTTGACAAGACACAAGAAGTGTCGAAACAAAATAGCTACTTTTGTAGTGATATCCATGTTATAATTTCTGAATAAATATTTTTAGCTCTACTTTATATTGAGCACTTTTTTAAAAATAGTGTTTCTTTGGACAAGGAATATTATTCCACCCATACTTGGGCACCTTATATATATATATATATATATATATATATATATAATGACCAGGAAGCACACAAATAAGATAAGGATGTAGTCCATAGGTTTCTAAACGCTTTTTCTTCTTCGTCCACTTTTACACTGAAAAATGTTCTACCGCTTACCTGTATAGAAAAATATTTAAAAGCCCACAATGATCGGTGAATTATGTTTACATAGGCACTTCTCCTGCCCTGATAAATTCCAGACCCCCAATTTGATAAAAAAGTAAAATACAACTTTTTATTATTATACTCTTGCCACTTCTTACGTTTTCTTTCCAATTTCTTTTGTCATTCCTTATCTGATTTCTATCCGATAAAAATATTTTCTTTTGAAGATCTATGTGTATTTTAATAAATTTTCTTAACGGAATGTTTTATATCTTATCTAGAAATGTGACCAAGCTAATAGCATTTAAGATCTTGTTTTTGTTTTGAGTGGGGGTGATAAAGGTTCTCAGTTGAATACTTTTCAGGGAATATATGTTGTAATACCTTTTCAGGGAGTATATGTTGTAATACCTTTTCAGGGAGTATATGTTGTAATACCTTTTCAGGGAGTATATGTTGTAATACCTTTTCAGGGAGTATATGTTATAATACCTTTTCAGGGAGTATATGTTGTAATACCTTTTCAGGTAGTATATGTTGTAATACATTTTCAGGGAGTATATGTTGTAATACCTTTTCAGGGAGTATATGTTGTAATACCTTTTCAGGTAGTATATGTTGTAATACCTTTTCAGGGAGTATATGTTATAATACCTTTTCAGGGAGTATATGTTGTAATACCTTTTCAGGGAGTATATGTTGTAATACCTTTTCAGGGAGTATATGTTGTAATACCTTTTCAGGGAGTATATGTTGTAATACCTTTTCAGGTAGTATATGTTGTAATACCTTTTCAGGGAGTATATGTTATAATACCTTTTCAGGGAGTATATGTTGTAATACCTTTTCAGGTAGTATATGTTGTAATACCTTTTCAGGGAGTATATGTTGTAATACATTTCAGGTAGTATATGTTGTACTACCTTTTCAGGGAGTATATGCTGTAATACCTTTTCAGGTAGTATATGTTGTAATACCTTTTCAGGGAGTATATGTTGTAATACCTTTTCAGGGAGTATGTGTTGTAATACCTTTTCAAGTAGTATATGTTGTAATACCTTTTCAGGGAGTATATGTTGTAATACCTTTTCAGGGAGTATATGTTATAATACCTTTTCAGGGAGTATATGTTGTAATACCTTTTCAGGGAGTATATGTTGTAATACCTTTTCAGGTAGTATATGTTGTAATACCTTTTCAGGTAGTATATGTTGTAATACCTTTTCAGGTAGTATATGTTGTAATACCTTTTCAGGGAGTATATGTTATAATACCTTTTCAGGTAGTATATGTTGTAATACCTTTTCAGGGAGTATATGTTGTAATACCTTTTCAGGGAGTATATGTTGTAATACCTTTTCAGGTAGTATATGTTGTAATACCTTTTCAGGGAGTATATGTTGTAATACCTTTTCAGGTAGTATATGTTGTAATACCTTTTCAGGGAGTATATGTTGTAATACCTTTTCAGGTAGTATATGTTGTAATACCTTTTCAGGGAGTATATGTTGTAATACCTTTTCAGGGAGTATATGTTGTAATACCTTTTCAGGGAGTATATGTTGTAATACCTTTTCAAGTAGTATATGTTGTAATACCTTTTCAGGGAGTATATGTTGTAATACCTTTTCAGGGAGTATATGTTGTAATACCTTTTCAGGGAGTATATGTTGTAATACCTTATCAGGTAGTATATGTTGTAATACCTTTTCAGGGAGTATATGTTGTAATACCTTTTCAGGGAGTATATGTTGTAATACCTTTTCAGGTAGTATATGTTGTAATACCTTTTCAGGGAGTATATGTTGTAATACCTTTTCAGGGTGTATATGTTGTAATACCTTTTCAGGGAGTATATGTTGTAATACGTTTTCAATACTCAAAAAACTTTACCTCCTATCAAAATTTACAATTTCGGTTCAGTTAACTATAACTCAACCAACTTTTGAAATTACCTACCAGTGTGCGATTTCACCCAGGTTGTGAAAAACTGACCTATCCAGTAAGATATTTCTATATTGGTTTTGATTTTCTTTCTCTTATGTCGGTTGTTTTTTTTTTTTGTTTTTTTTTTACGAATTTTACTTGGGTATCTGTCGGCTATCGTAATGCTATGTTTAGATAATAAGAATTCAAGTTTCTAATAGTTTTTATCTTCGTTGTGTGGCCGATAATAATCAACACCTCTGAATATAAATCTTGAAATACTAGGTCTGGAAATTGTTTTGTTAGTCACAATCTGCGGCAGTGGTTACGTATCAGGCTGCTAAATATTTTCAAATCACAAACGGTAGTTGCGCTGAACTGGTATCAGTTGGATGCACCATTTTTGTTCGTTTTCTTTTCTGTTCAAAGTATTTTTCGCTAAATTCTTACCCAATACACGGTGTTTTTATAAATGAGGTGGTTATGTAGACATAGGGGAGGGGAAGAAGCTTGTGCTTGGAATGAAACGTAGCTAACAAATGATCAGAAGTCACTCTAGAACTAAATAAACTCTCGAAACAAAAAACGCACCCACTCACATTCCAGGACAAGATTCAGGGCATAGTAGAAAACTACCCTAAACATACAACCATCTAGACAGACGAACCAAATTTTGAGAACAGGACAGGATGTTTAGAAGTAAGTATATATACCCTATTCCCCAACTGGAGCGAGATATGACTCAAGGTATTTTTAATGTGGGGAACCCGACCGCATACGGATGGGCGGAGGAACAAATATACCACAGTCCCCTTAATTACCGGTTAAGCTGGCCCCGATGACGAGCACCTGGTCCACCCCTCTGAGGACAGAGACGCAACTGACAGATGATTTGAGTCCCTACTCGACACAAAATATACCAGGTAAGTATAGAAGTAAGACATATTACAAAAATAAGCGCCTTCAAAAGGGAAACTCCGAGAAGAGAGATGCTAAACCACCTCGGCGTTGATAACAGCTTCGAACTCTTTGACAACTACCGAGGCTTAATCGATAGAGCTAGCTGTTAATATAATCGCACAGAGTAAACATAATTTTTTAAAATTCTTTAGATTCGGCAATGAAGGAAAAGAAATTTAACAACCATTCATTATCAAACTATTATACAAAATGAGCAACAGTTGCAATGATAAAGCCATCGTACTAGGTTGGATTTTTAGTGATGTTGGAATTGAAGTTAATAGTAAAGCTGATCTAGCAGCCAAATCAGTTTTGAAAAAGACCTCCAATCCATATTGGACTGGGGTAAGAAATGGTTAGTAAATTTTAATGCTTCTAAAACGAAGTTACTCTCAATTAACCATCAACGACAATCTCACCTACCTCCCATTAGCATGGACCAGGCTTGCCTCCCAGAGAGTAAAACACTGCGCCTCCTTGGTCTCACACTTTCAGCGGACCTCAAATGGAATGACTATATCGAATCCATTGCTAAATCCGCTGCTATGAAAGTCGGTTCTCTGTGTAGGGCCCGGAAGTTTTTACCGTCTGAATCTATCCTGCACATATATAAATCTACCATCCGCCCGTGCATTGAATACTGCTGCCATATCTGGTCGGGTGCCCTTGCTGTTCTCCTCGGGCTTCTCGATAGGGTTCAGAGGAGGGTCTGTAATGTGATAGATACTGACTTGGTAGACCGCCTGCAGTCTCTCTCCCACCGGCGCGACGTGGCTTCCCTGTGTCTCTTCTATAAATACTTTAACGGCTTCTGCTCCGATGAACTTAGATCACTAGTGCCCCCGAAATACGTATTTGAACGAGATACTAGATTAGCAACTAGATCCCACCCTTTTACAATGAAACCGATAAAATGCAGCCGTAACTTCTGTGTGTATGAGTGTGTGTGTGTCTGTGTGTCCATTAACTATAGACTCCGAAATGGCTGAACCAATTTTCTTGAAAATTTACACAGTTGTACTATAAGAGTCTGTGAGTGTTCTTAGCTAAGTTTTGTGTCGAGGTACCACTGTTAAATATCGAAAATCGATAATCGAAAAAATCGGGTTATAGATGTAGTGGTCTGATTTTAATCAAATTTGATACACTCATAGACAAAGACATAAGAAACGATATTCACAAGTTTCAAGGTTGCAGTTCATACAATAGTGCAGAAATCGATAATATATATATATAAAAAGCATGGTGTTTGTGTGTGTGTCTGTTTATCTGCCTGTATGTCTGTATTTTTTCAGCCCTTTTATTTTAGTTTTTGCTTCGAGTTTGGCTCTAAGTAGGTATAATTGTATTTCTTAGTCTCAGCCATGATACCATTTACTCAGAGGACTTATTTAGGCTTTAAAATTCAGTTTACGAGTAAAAAAACTTATTTGATATCGATACCAGAAAATCAAAATTTCACTTACATCCATTCATTTTTCTTTCAATCTACGGTTTCGCTTTAAATGGTAACACCTATTGCTTTTTAGTCTTTCGTGCCAACGTCCAAAGAGTCTGAACTCCAGGACAATGGATTAGTTTTAAAGCTTTCATTACACCCGAACAACGTCGGGCTATACTGCTAGTGTGGCAATAAAACCAACTTCAATACAAATGTATATCTGAGAAGGATACACGAAGAAAACCATAATCTCTACAAACTCTCTTTGTAAAAATACAACAACGAAAAGAAACTGATTTCCTGCAAAGAATGCAGATTTGTACATTTAAAATTCCAGTAGTGTTTACTTAAATACGTATTTAAACCCTGATTCCTTGTAGTTTTATTCAATTTAACTTTTACTTTAAGATAATCAGATTAATGGTAATCTGCATATTTGCAATTGGGCAAATTGCGGGAATTTAAATTGTCATTAATATGCAACCACATTCGTGATATAAAACTCATAATTACCAATTTTATAATTTTTTTTAAACATTTTACACTGTGTCTCATATATATATATATATATATATATATATATATATATGTAATATATATATATGTAATATATATATATGTAATATATATATATGTAATACATATATGTAATACATATATGTAATATATATATAATATATATATGTAATATATATATATATATATATATATATATATATATATATATTTGTCTCATTTATACATATATGTAGTTTCTCATATATATAGAGAGAGACAGAGCGGGATAGATTTTTAAATTGAATATATTTCTAATATGTAAACTTTAAAAATAATTAAGATATAGAAAAGTCCTGTTTAAAAGTTTGTTGCAAGGCAAAATTGTTACCGAAATTCATACTTGAAAAAACTGATAATTTAATATAATTACTTGTGTAAAACAGTTTCTATAAAATATTTAAGCAAATGAAGTTAATGAAACTTCCATTTAAATGCCAAATATTAAAACTTATACGGGAAATACGACGTAGCATTATTATATAATAGATATGAATTTGTTCAGCGATTAGCAGGCCTTCAATAAATCCATTAAATGAATTGGTGATTGAATTTTCCGTTCAATTTCCGAAACAAAAAGAGATCAAGAACTTAAAAGTAGAACGTCTGTTTAATCGGGTTAAGATACCTGTCGTTTATTCTAGTCATACGAATCTATTCGAAAAATCTTTTCGAAACTAACCACTTAGGCTGATATGCTTGTCAAACAATATAGACCCGAACCCATGATCCTTGACTTGAAGGGCTTACAGCCATATCACGTTGAAACACAGTTTCTAGTCCGATTACCGTAGTTAAGCGCCATCCATCCTGGAGAGTGCCTAGATCGGTGGGTGCATGGGAATACCAGGTGTTGTCAGCTGTGGTGTTATGGATAAAGGCTGGCATTTTGAAATCTGTAAACCGAGTTTCAACTCCAGTCGGTTCGTTATATTCGCAAATCAGTCAGTTAAGTGCCACACGTGATGCACACTTTGAACGATCATGTTTCAAAAGAGACATGACTGACTGGGCAGAAGATTATCCCACAGTAGGTTGCCATTGCTTTCTGCGGTAGGCTGGTTACCACCCAAGGCTATAGATCCTAATCTGTCCTATTATTTAACCCATAACTGGAGGGAAGGGACGGATTAATACCTTTCCCAAGAATATTTGTGCGTAAGAGAATGGAAGGAATTCAACTGGAATTCGAACTCGGCACTCCGATTTGTCGTTCCGACTCAATATCCACTGCACCACAAAGAACATCCATTCACAAAATACTTTGCGCCAAATATAGCTTTCGTTGACTACCGGTCTACTGTAGAAAGTAATGGCAACCTACTGCGGGAAAATCTTTTGCTTAGACAGTTATGCCGCATTCAAGACGTGATTGCCCAAAAGTGTATCACGTATGGCACTTAACTGATTGAATGATAGATAGTAGATGAACGTCTGAACTCGGAATATTCTCCAACAAAAATGAAAATTTGCGCTCAATGAAGTTTTATGATTTGAAAGTCTGCTGGGTCTCATTTTCATTCCAGATCTCAAGTAGAACACGCAATCGTAATTCAATCCAAAAGATGCTGGTCAAATCGTCAGTTCGTTCTCCAAGACGTACTGGACATCTTCAGGCATGTTTTATCGCGAAACGAGTCAGATTGAACTTAAAATGACGTATTTCTATTATATCTGGCTTGGAATTGCTCAACCCCCACTTTCAAGCATTGACAGTGTTAAAAACCGTTTACTTGCCCATTTGTAGGAAGACATAATCTCTAATCTGCATGCCTAGCGCTATTTCAATAACAAATGCTCAGATGAACCACATTTTTTAGTTTCACTACTTCAAGTTTTAAAAACTTAGATAAGCCATGCTACCTTCTGGAAGTCGAACAAATCTCATTTAATACATATTTCAAATGTAAGGAGAAAGTTCTACTCAGCTTTTGATCTTCTAGTTTATCGAACAGACTCCCGAGTGGGTGCTTACTTAATCATTAGAATCTTAATTGTAAAAGTCAAGAGTTAATAATTATATGTATCTTCCTTACCGTCCTAATCCTCACTTCCTATTCCTTCATTCATTCCTCCCATACATGATTCATCAATATTTTAACAGTAACTCTTTACCCTGAGTTTTTCTTAAGATTTGCATTGAGTGAATTCTAATATTTAAAACATTGTTTTATTTACCCTAATAGTATTAAAATTAATTTTATTTTATCATTACAGGGTGATCCCATCTCTTAAAAAACACAACCCATAAATATAACTAGCAGTATATCCCGGCGTTGCTCGGGTGTAATGAAAGCTTTAAAACTAATCCATGGTCCTGGAGTTCCTGGCACGAAAGACTAAAAAGCAATAGTTGTTTCCAGTTAAAGAGAAAACGTAAATTGAAAGAAATGGATGTAAGTCAAATTTTGATTTCCTGGTATCGATATCAAATAAGTTTTTTTCGTCGTAAACTGAATTTTGAAGGCTAAATAAGTCCTCTGAGTAAATGGTATCATGGCTGAGACTAAGAACTACAATTATACTTACTTAGAGCCAAACTCGAAGCAAAAGTTAAAATAAAAGGGCTGAAAAAAATACAGGCATACAGGCAGATAAACTGACGCACACACAAACATCTTGCCTTATATATATATATATATATTATATACCATCGATTTTCTGCACTATTGTTAAAAGTGCATCCTTGAAACTTCTGAATATCGTTTCTTATGTCTTTGTCTATGAGTGTATCAAATTTGATTAAAATCGAACCACTCCTTCTATAACCCGATTTTTATTATTATCAATTTTCGATATTTATCGGGGGTACTTCGACACAAAACCTAGCTAAGAACACCTGCAGACGCTTATAGTACAACTGTGCAAATTTTTAAGAAAATCGGTTCAGCCGTTTCGGTGTCTATAGGTAACAGACACACACACAGAGACAAAGTTCCATTAATTATATAAGTTTGGATAAATCATACAAAAGTCTAGTTATTTTCAAGAAACTTGAATGGATTTACACTTCAGTCTGTGTACGGTCATTCCCAAAAAAGGTTTAATTAATTTGGTCGCTTTGCATAAAAAAACACAGTCTTTCCAAAATATACTCCAAATGCAGCATTGAGAGCAAGCAAAGTTTTCGCCAAATGGTCAAATACTCGTACACATTTCCCCTGGGGAATTTCCCTGAATTTTTCTGTGATTGTTGCCTTCAATTTCATATTCGTTTAATGGTTGTTTTGGTCCACATTATCCTAGAGATAGCTCTACTAATAAAAATCGGGGGTCGTCTTGTACAGAATCAATGTTCATTTCTGTTCTATCACTCATCCTCCGACCAGAATAAGTGTTCGTCAGACCTTTAGAGATAAGATTTTGCGCAGTCTCATACTTTCTGGACTTCAGAACTCAATAAAATTCCTGCTTTTTGAGGGAGCATGACGACATCGAAACGTTTTTAGAACGTTTGCTTGCATTAAAGTGGATGATTTATTGGTGAAATAGACCTCCGCCCAAAATGTCCTTTCCTCGGTTGACGAAAACATATGAGGGAAGATTATTGTTCCAATATTTTATGCACAAAATAAACTTATATACCCTGAAAGAGAAAATAAGAACAATTAATATTAACAGTTTTATTTAACAGACAGATATGCAAAACCTGAGAGCAGGATAGATAGATAGATAGATAGATAGATAGATAGATAGATAGATAGATAGATAGATAGATAGGATAAGATATATAAAATAGATATTGTCACATACCTAGCTAGGTAGATAGATGAAAAGGATGAGATATATAAAATAGACATTGCCACATAGATAGATAGATAGATAGATAGATAGATAGATAGATAGATAGATAGATAGATAGATAGATAGATAGATGAACAGGATGAGATATATAAAATAGACATTGCGACATAGATAGATAGATAGATAGATAGATAGATAGATAGATAGATAGATAGATAGATAGATAGATAGGATAAGATATATAAAATAGATATTGTCACATACCTAGCTAGGTAGATAGATGAAAAGGATGAGATATATAAAATAGACATTGCCACATAGATAGATAGATAGATAGATGAACAGGATAAGATATATAAAAATAGACATTTTGCTTTCGCTACGGTAGACGATTTTCCTCGGTTAACGCAAACATATTAGGGAAGATTATTATTCCAATATTTTAGGCACAAAATCAACTTATAAATCCTTAAAGAGAAAATAAGAACAATTAATATTAACAGTTTTAATAAAAACATTGTACGTTCTGCTTTTTTTTTGTTACCCTGTAGATAAAATATTTTCAACTATTATTAAATATGCCTAATATTGGACTTATTTAGAAATGTCTTTTTATTAATCATTTTATCCGAATTCATTCAGGAACGTCGCTAATGTGCATGACGTTACAGTGAGAGAAATGTTTAGGTACAGAAGTTATTTAAGAATGGGTAAAAGATGAAAAGTATTTAAGAAGATAGATGAAAATTCACATTGCAATTAATCTTTTAGAGATTGTAGATATCAAGGAAGCAAGTAAACGTAAGGGAATTCCACAGGCCTTGAAGTGCAAGAAAAGTAACTTTTACAGTAGATTTCAGTGATAAAACGGTGGGACCTTGATGCCAATCGAGTAACACGAGTAAAGACACGGGGTCGAGGTACCAGGTTTATAAAGCTCATCCGAGCAATTGCCATGAAAATACTTAAAAGAAAAGACACACACACCCAAACACCACACACGCACCGAAATATATATATATATATATATATATATATATATATATATGTTGTCATGGTGGAATCACCCATTACAACGTATTGAACTCTTCTATGTACCACATATACTTCGCCCCACAACTCTACTACATATGCTTCCCCTCACAAGAGGTAGGAGTAGATAAGCAGATCTAGTAGGTGTGTGCGTGAGGGTTTGGGTGTGTGTGTCTTTTCTTTTAAGTAATTTCCTGACAATTGCTTTGACGATGAACAGGATGAGATATAAAAATAGACATTGTCACATAGCTAGCTTATATATCTTTATATATCTCATCCTATTCAATTATCTATCTATCTATCTATCTATCTATCTATCTATCTATCTAGATAGATAGATAGATAGATAGATAGATAGATAGATAGATAGATTAAATAGACATTTTCACATAGATAGATAGATAGATAGATAGATAGATAAAATAGACATTGTCACATAGATAGATAGATAGATAGATAGATAAATAGATAGATAGATAGATAGATAAAATAGACATTGTCACATAGATAGATAGATAGATAGATAGATAGATAGATAGATAGATAGATAGATAGATTAAATAGACATTTTCACATAGATAGATAGATAGATAGATAGATAGATAGATAAAATAGACATTGTCACATAGATAGATAGATAGATAGATAGATAGATAGATAGATAAAATAGACATTGTCACATAGATAGATAGATAGATAGATAGATAGATAGATAGATAGATAGATAGATAGATAGATAAAATAGACATTGTCACATAGATAGATAGATAGATAGATAGATAGATAGATAGATAGATAAAATAGACATTGTCACATAGATAGATAGATAGATAGATAGATAGATAGATAGATAGATAGATAGATAGATAGATAGATAAAATAGACATTGTCACATAGATATATATATAGATAGATAGATAGATAGATAGATAGATAGATAGATAGATAGATAGATCAAAACGTTGGTAGATAATCTTTTACCGTAAGCATCAATCGAATGTTGTGTTCTAGGTTTGATATAAAAAATAAATAAATAAAATAACGGAATGCAAAACGGGTCGATCTGGTTCATCGGAATGATGCCTTTCTAAAAACTGGTCAATAAACTAAATATAAAATATCCATGTTTCGATGAATAATACAGGAAAGTGAGCAGAAATCTGACTAAAAACTCCATTAATATGGGAGAGCAGTAAGAAGAAATTACTTTTCTTTTCAACAAATCAACTTGTAGTAGATAAGAATAATAATAATAAAAAGACACCATAGGCAATTGAAATGAACTGTGCGAGATTTGACATAATGTCATTTTTGTTTTTTGCAAAAGCGTTTTCATTTGCTCATTTTTGTTTTTAATGAAATTTCGCTTGGTCCTAAAATGAAGCGGATTTCCGATGAGGGAGATGAGGTTGGATGTCAGACTGTGCAAAATGTGCCGAATACTTGCGAAAGAGAGTTGCAGCAGAAATATCATATTTTTTACAATTATCTGAACAAAAACGCTTACCTTTTTATGAGAAATTGTGAGAAATGCTATGAAGAGGCGTATATATATATATATATATATATATATATATATATATATATATATATATTCGATTTGTAAACGAGTTATTACGCGACCCAGGATTCTACCATGAGTGGTGTCATCAGGCAGTTTTCACAAACTGATTTTACCATTTTTTTGGTGTTCTTTTTAAAGGTTATAATTTCTTGTAATTTTTAAAATTGCGCGTTCAAAAATTCTCTGCCACGTGAGCGTTCAAAAGAGACACGTTACATAAGCGTTCTTAAAAAAAACGAAAAAAACAGTGAACGGTAAAATCGCCTGAGGACACCACAAATGGTAGAAAACTGGGTCGCGTCATAACTCGTTTACAAATAAAAAATATTCAAAAGTTCTACAATATAATTGTATTGAACACTTTTTAATACAAATGTGCACTGGTCAAATTTTATTATGACCAAAAAGCTAAGTAATTAAACAATAGCCCAGAGGTAGAATCGCCGACTGACGCCATTTCGGTCGGGGTTTCAATCCTGGTTTAAAAGCAATCGGAGACTAACCGTACTGATGAGCTGCGAAACAGAAAATTCAACAGCCGAGCCTGTGCAGACAGAAAGAGCGTTTTTTACACTTCTTACAATTGCTGGTGAGTGTAACATTTTTTCACTTTTAAACACTCTTGTGAAATTACATGTGTACACGACCCCTTACATTTTGTGTTTTTTTTTTTCAATAAATTTATTTTAAAACGAGTTCCATCATCTCCCAGCATTGTAAGTAATTTAATTTATTTTGCCTTGTCTTTTTCCTTAATTCCCTTAAAATTAAAGCCAACGAGAACCCTTGATAAGAGTTGGCCGAAAGGTTCCTCGGGTTTAAATAATATGACGTTTGTTCTTTTTAAAGCCATATATATATATATACACTAATAAATGATACCTAGATAAATAGGTATGAGAAGTGTGATAGATGGATAGATAGATAGATAGATAGATAGATAGATAGATAGATAGATAGGAACAGAATCAGATAGATAGGAACACGCTCGCAGGCACATACAAATGAAAGAAAATAAAAAGAAAGAAATCAATATTGCACCAATAAAAAATTCATTAATTATTTTTCAAGACAGTATAAACGAAAAACAAGAAAATAAACAACCAATTGCTAATATACCCCGACGTGTAAATGGAGCGATTGCTGGAGGTGTCTGCTTACGAAAATTTAGTTATAGGATGCTGAAGGTGCCATGAATAAGCTAGATATATATTATATTTGCATTAATGGTACACACGCATACACACACACACACACACACACACACACACACACACACACACACGTATATATATATATATATATATATATATATATCGCTGGTCAAATACACAATATATATATATATATATATATATATATATTGTGTATTTGGCCAGCAATCTCTCTTTTATGCAGGTTTTATTAAAAAAAAAAAGTATGGTGGATAATATTCTTATATAATTTTTGAGGACATAAATTATATCAAAATTTTCCAAATGTTTTGGTGACCCGAGCCTTTTCAGCTATACATCTAGCCATTATTGAGGAAAGATTTTATTTACGAATAACAGAATGTATGTAATGTCATGAATGTTTGTAGGGTAATGTTGTTAGCGTGTTCGTAGTTGATATTTTTGAGTGTTGGGTTTTCTTTTTTTATGAAGAATACTTCCGTTATTTTCAGCCTTTTTTTTTTGCATGTGGATAATGCTGCGATATTAGTGTTGTTAACAAGTATGTTACTGATAGGGTTTGGTAGGTCTACATGTGTGTTTAAATAACATCCATTTAAGCTCTGGTTTCTTCATGAAACTTTGAAGTTAGCATGAACCTGCTTAGTTAAAGTGACAGATCCTTTGCATTGAATATATATATATATATATATATATATATATATACATTTTAATTTAGATACTTCAATCCAAGGGAAAAAAGCAGGAAGGTAAATTTCAAAAACCCGATCCTAATTAATATTAAAATTTTTATTTTAATATTAAAAAATGATACAGGAAGAGAGCTCCATATAATAAAATATTACAGAGCAAGTATATATTAAAAAAGGATAAATTCAAAGATGTTGAATGGCCATATATATATATATATATATATATATATATATATATATATTGTCTGTTTGTATTTGGACAACAATCTCACTTTTATACAGATTTCATTAAAACTTACAGAAAAGTATTATCATTAAGTTATTTATATAAATTTCATGTGTTTGTATATATTTTTTCTTTTCAGAACTGAAATTATACAAGAATTATCCAAAGGTTTTGTATTTTCGGGTGGTTTCGGCTATCTTTTTAGCCATTATCAATAATTAAATTTGTTTTTCTTGTAAATAAACATGTGTAAAGTTTCTGCCTTTAGAGTATTGTGTATGTTAAGTTCAGAACACGGTAAGCACATTGTTACCATGTTCATAATTGAGGTTAAGTGTAGGATTTCTCTTATTTATTTGTAATGCCTCTATTATTTTTAATCTTTTTTTGCACGTGGATGATGCTATTATGTATGTATTATCAACAAGCATATCACAGATAGGTCCGGGAAGATCTCCATGTTTGTTTAAATGAGATCGGATGGAACTGTTATGGGAAAGGTGCAATGTCAGTCTTCTCGTCAATTTTGTGGTGGTGTAGCCAACGAAATTGTTTACGGATTTGGATAGTTGAGGAACACTGTACTTCAAAGGACATAAATTCGTAAACGACACGTTCTCGGCAGTTTAGATTTAGTTTTGCAGGTGAATTATTATTATTGATAATGAGATTGGCACTTTTGAATTTTTTATAATAGATAATTAAATAAATTTTCTTGTTTAAATTGGTCGGGGTTGCATAATTTCAGATGATATTGCGAAGTAAAAATTCGTCCTGTCTGTAGTTATTGTGCATTTGATTTTTGTAAAAAAAATTAATGTTGTTGTTTTTGTCCACGTGTTTGTGGTTGCCATTGGTTACGTTACGAAGAAAAAAGTTAATATGTTAATTAAGGGCATAATTTGGAAAGCCGTTGTTGACAAGCATTTGTTTCAAATTGTGTAGTTTTTTGAAGAAAAGCATTTGGGAAGAGGAATTCTCGTTCTAGTGAGGAAATGTTTCATAACGACAATTTTGTATCGAAGATATCACTAATGAAATTAATGTAGCAAGAACTTTTGTTCGTGGGTTTTTTATATACTGAAATTGTGAAAGTATTATTACTAGAATCTACAAGAACATCCAGAAATTGGAGTTTATTCTTTGGCTATGCTCATGTGGGAAGTTGAGAACAGAAGTTTTTTTGAAAGTAGTTTTAAGATGATCGATTACGTTTTTGTTGTCAGCTAAAAGGAAAATATCATCCACATTTCGAACTTATATCTTTGGTTTATGTGCGTTGTGTTGCAGTGGATATCGACTCGGAACGACAAATCGGGGAGCCGAGTTCGAATTTCACTTGAATTCCTCGCATTCACTTACGCACAAATACCCTTGGGAAAGGTATTAATCGGTCTCTTTCCTCCAGTTATGGGTTAAATAATAAATAGGACAGATTGGGTTCTATTGCTTTGGATGGAATCAGTCTTCTGCAGAAAGCAAAGGCAACCTACTGTGGGATAATCTTCTGCCCAGTCAGTCATGTCTCTTTCTAGACATGATCGCCCAAGCGTGTATCACGTATGGCACTTAACTGACTGAACCTTTAAAAAAACTATGTTCTCAACGTGAGACATATAAATTTTGAGAAGCACAGACCAAGATGTTTATACATACTTACACCATTAGCTTGCATGTAAATATATAGTCATCCGCAGACCCTGTTTCCCTCTATCACAGCTCATCAGTACAATTAGACATCCTATTGCTTTTTACCCAGGATTGAAACCCAACCGAATTGACGTCAGTATATATTTTTAATCATCTCACCCCAAGCAAGGCATGCAAGAGAGAGACTGCAGCCAAACTGCCAAGTCGGTATCAATCACATTACAGATTCTCTGTTGGATTTTGTCAAGAACTCCGAGGTGAATAGCAGGGGCACCCGACCAGATGTGGCAGCAGTATTCAATACACAGGCGGATAGTAGATTTATATATGTGCAGGATGGACCTAGACGGGAAAAACTTCCTGGCCCTGCACAGTGAACCGAACTTCTTAGTAGCAGATTTAGCAATTGATTCGATAGAGTCATTCCACTTGAGGTCTGCTGAGAGTGTGAGGCCAAGGAGGCGTAGTGTATTCAATACACGGGCGGATAGTAGATTTATATATGTTCAGGATGGACTCAGACGGGAAAAACTTCCTGGCCCTGCACAGTGAACCGAACTTCTTAGCAGCAGATTTAGTAATTGATTCGATATAGTCATTCGACTTGAGGTCTGCTGAGAGTGTGAGGCCAAGGAGGCGTTGTGTTTTACCCTCGGGGAGGCTAGCCTGTTCCATGCTAATGGTCGGTAGGAGCGATTGTCTATGATGGTTAATAGATAGCAGCTTCATTTTAGAAGTATTAAAATTTACGAGCCATTTTATACCCCAGTCCACCACGCATTGGAGGTCCTTCTCAAGCTCAGCAGCGAGGTTCGCTTTGTCAACCTCAGTAGATTTTTGCTCGAGGCAAATATTGCCATTATGTTCGTAAAACGGTAGTGGTGCAGGCAAGTAAGAGTTTTTTAAGAATTTTGAAATTGATAGATGCGGGTGAGATTGAAGTATGTTTTTAATACAGAGTTCATTATTATTTCAGTAGTTTCAGCAACAGGTACATTAGTAAATAGATTTTCTACATCAAGCGATGCGAGGGTGGCTTGGTTTGGTGTTGTAGATCTTAGAATTTGAAGAAATTCAGGGGTTGACTTAACACTACAAACATACATAACACTACATGCATTCCGTTACACGCAAAATAAAATTCACCCGGGTAATGGCTAAATATATAGCCAAAAGTGCCCGGATAAAAAAATATTTAGACAATTTTCATCTAATTTATGTCCCAAAAAAAGAAAAATCATGCGATCACATGCAAAATTACATAAAACTGAACCATAGTAACCTGTCATTTATTTTCAATGTAACTTGCGTATATATATATATATATATATATTAATAAAAAAAAAACCTGCCTCCCGGCCAAAATACCTTTGATCAGTAATACTACTGAAAAACTACAATCTTGGCACAAAAATATATCGCAACTCAGAACTGTATATATATTAATAAAAAAAAACTGCCTTCCGACTAAAATACTTTTTATCAGAAAAACTACTAAAAAACTACAATCTTGCCACAAAAATCTATCGCAACTCAGAACTATATATATATATATATATATATATATATATATATATTGAGAGGAAAACTCAACACATAATTCAACTAATTATGAATTTTAATTAGTAAAAAATGTTATAGTTGCATCGTTCAGACCGTTGATGTATATGTTTTTATTTATTCATGAATGGTATAAGCGAGGAAACTGTAAAAATTAAAATACTAAATATTTAATTGGAGTAGATAGACTAAACTATCGTCCGGTTCACACTCCACCCACGTCTATTGTACAGGTGTAGAGGCTCATCCCTTGTTCCCTGTTCAGGATGTGGTTTCCGGCTTTCTTTTTTCCAATCTTTTCACTCTTACGTAGCCCCCTGCACATCAGTGGCGTTACCGCCTTGCTCGGCGTGATATGATTAAAAATAAATAAATAAATAAATTCTGGCTTTATAACTGTTTAGTCTTGGGTTAAGTTTTTTCTCTTAATATATTTGCTCCGTGTAATATTCATTGAGATATCCATTTTTATCTAACTGATATTTTATATTAATTACATAAAATATTTTGGATTATCCTCTCCGTCTGCTCGGATTGCCATTCTCTCTCTTATATATATATATATATATATATATATATATATATATATATATATATATGTATAACAGATAGATAAAAATAGATAGATGGACAGAATATTCCAGTTTGCTTGATGGATTCTTAAATAGGTAGATATGATGAAAAATAGATTGCTAGCTTGTTAGATAGGTAGACAAAGATTGACAATAATAATAATAATAATATTAATAATAATAGCTAGCTAGCTAGCTAGCTAGCTAGATAGATAGATAGATAGATAGATAGATAGATAGATAGATATATAGATAGATAGATAGATAATTGACTGACTAAAGTAGATAATAGACTGGCAGAGATAGATAGATAGATAGATAGATAGATAGATAGATAGATAGATAGATAGATAAACGATTTGCATCTGAGTCTAAAGTTGTGCTTGTCATTCTTAGGAAACAATATAGCAAGTTTATTTTTCAGTGAAAGATTCGATGCTATAATCCGCTGTCAAATGCATTTCATCACAGCGGCAACAAGAAATAAATAAAATGGATATCCTAAGATAGAGTGAATAAAAATGATTTTTCCTGATGCTGTGAATTACTAACATTGATCCGATTGCATGTAGATCAATCCCGACATTGAAATAGATATAATATCCGCTAACCAAAAAATTTATATCTCTTTTACATAAAATACAACTTGGTAGGATATCCCGTAAGAGATGTTCTGTTTACGCCTAACAGAAAATAAATATGAAAATACTCTAGTAACAAGTTTAATGTACTGTAAGTTTTATTTATTATTCGTTAATTGTTCTAATTGATGATGAAAGAAAAAATATGTAACGCTTCGTTAAAGCCGAAAAATGATTGTATTTCAGCTTTAAATAAAACTATGGCTTTGATTGTTGAATAAAGACAGTAGATCATGTTTAAATACATTCTTTTTTATATTACTAGACATTTTTGCGACGCAACTTCAGTCAGTTATGTGCCATACGTGATACACGCTTGGGCGATCATGTCTCGAAAGAGACATGACTGACTGGGCAGAAGATTATCCCGCAGTAGGTTGCCATTGCTTTCTGCGTTAGACTGGTTACCGACCAAGGCTATAGAACTCAATCTGTCCTGCTATTTAACCCATAACTGGAAGGAAGAGACGGATTAATACCTTTCCCAAGGGTATTTGCGCGTAAGTGAATACAATGGATTCAGCTAGAATTCGAACTCGGCTCACCGGTTTCTCGTTCTGAGCCGATATCCACTGTACCACAACGCACATCCTGACGCAACTTACGAGTGTTAAAATTCTCTCAGTATTCGTTTTTGTTGAATTTATCGCTAACATTGTTTGTCGAGATTTACAAACTCTATGTTTCGTTTAATTTCGCAAACCAATCGATAAAATTTGAATAAGCAGATTTGTTTAAAAAAGTAATTACAAAATATCAACACTTCACTAAATTTACTAATTTCTTTAATTGAATTTAATTTAATCGGACAATATTTTAAAGTAAATCTCTTTTATTTTCATTTAACAGCAAAGAATAAATTCTGAGGATTTTTTTTTTACACTTAGGCATGCAACATACAACCGGTCAAGCGTAATTATTTCTTTCTGGAGCCAAATTCTACATTTTGAAACATTTGGTCATATCCATTGCTTGTAATTCTCGCAAACGCGGGGCCAACTGGAAACTGGATTCCTGTATATATAAAATACTTAAAGAAAAGATATCTAAAAAACAATATTGTATTTTGATATGTCCCGGAAAAGGATATGCATATTATTCGAAGTAGTTTTGGCAATGTAACCGGGTACGACAATCTAGCAAATAGCCCTAATGGACTGGTACTCGTCGTAGTCGTATGCAGTATGCTTGGGCGTAGGCTTATTCAATAGTCGTAGTCAATAGGCGTTCTAATAGGCGTAGACTTATGCGTCTCTGCCTTAGTCTGTATTTATGGCTGACACCAGCCAATCATATTACTGTGAGGGGGAAGCAAGGTGTATACATATTCAATCCATCACATTTTTATTAAATAAGTATTTATTTTAATAATTAGTTTTTTTTAATAGTAGGTGTTAGGACGAATAAAAACATATTCCAAGGGAAATAACTCCTTCCTGTTTCGAACACGATACCTCCCTTTTTGACTCTGAAACGGAGTCCACGCGAGTCACGTGATTAACGCGACATTCAGATGTGAGACGCGCGACACTCAAAAACAGACTTGGAATATGGCCGTCAATGGTTAAGAACATGTATATATTCTTCTGCCTTAATGGTTGTGACACACAAACCCAGTAACTTGGGACTGATTTTGTATGTACCTATGATGCAATGTTTTATGTGTAAAATAAATGTATACTTCCAGTCAACCGTTTCCTACTTTTCTTTCATTGAATGCGTTTTCTCCACGTACTGCACACGCACGCACACACAGAAATTTTAAGCTTTTCAGGTTTTCTTTAATCTAATTCTTGATTTTAGCAGATATCTCTTGACTGGACTTTCTTTCTCATCAGCCATATATTAGTCTGTCTACTTTCTTCCCCTCTGCCATCCGTAATTTGACTCCCATTGGCCATCGTGGTGTGACCAAAATTCAGACACTCGTGTTGTGTTGGAGTTCTGCTTTGTTTGAAATATTCTTAAAGTAAGGCTTTTTTTTTCCTGCCTAATTTTAAATTTTAAGCTTTTTATGTTTAATTGGTTTTCTTTAATTTAATTCTTGATTTTAGCAGATATCTCTTGACTGGACTTTTAAAACTTAGTAATCCATCGCCATGTTTTTTTTGTTTTTTTTTCAATTGGAGTAGATAGATTTATCTATCGCCCGGTCCACAATCCACCCATGTCTATTGAACAGGTTAAGAGGCTCATCCCTTGTTCCTTGTTTAGGATATGGTTTCTGGCTTTCTCTTTTCCGATCTTTTCACTATTACTTAGCCCCCTGCACATCAGTGACGTTACCGCCTTGCTCGGGGTGATACGATTAAAAAAAAACAAAAACAACACACACACACACATACACACTCACACACGCACATACACATTCACACTCACACACACACACACTCACACTCACACACACACACACACACTCACACACACACTCACACACACACTCACACACACACACTCACACGCACTCACGCATACACTCACTCATATACACACTCACACACTCTCTCTCTCTCTCTCACACACACACACACTCACTCACACACACAAAACAACGAAAGGAAAAATTAAAAAAAAGAAAACAAATCCGAAAATAAATACTTTCATGGCTTCTGCTCTGATGAACTTAAATTACTGGTGCCCCCTAGATGTGAATTTAAGGCATTTTAGTTATGAGACGACAAACACCCCGTTCATAACAGTTGGGATATTTTATGCCGAATAATAAAACTTAATTTTTTCCGAAAATTTTAATGAACATTTATTGTATTAATCTATGCACCCTAGTAAAACTAACTGTGACCTCTTAAATGTTTGCACTTCTTTCCAAAATTTTGTCTCGACCGGTCAATTTATAGATATTTGAAAGGGTGTGATGTACAGACGGACGAACAGAAGTAAGAGAATTTTATATGTAGATGAAAACTGTTGAGGTATTTTAACATTTTTTTTTTTATTAAAACACTTTTCAGACAACATTAAATGTAGGAAGATTTATTTTTCTTTTTTTAATGACCATAAATACTAATACAGTTTACACTCAGTTTATCAATTAATTTGGTTACAAGATATCTTGCAATTTATTTATACCTAGCATGCTGGCATAGTTATAGACATAATAATACTAATAAATATTTAACAGAAAAAGGTCCAGGTAAACTTAGGTTACTTGATCGGACTGGGACTTTCTTTAGAAACCGATCAAAATTTTTAACTAGTTTAGAGTTTTTTACGTATTCCACAATTTATTCTATTATTATAAAAACTGAAACGCTGGCCTCTCTAGAAAGCAGCAAAATTGTCTTGCTCTTTCTGAAAGAAATATGATTGGGTATAAATTATAAGGGCGAATGTGATTAAAAGATATATAATTTTATTTACTTAAATTGAACAATGTTTTGGCAAATTTAGTGTAGTTGTAGGGAACTAGATTATATTTATCAAACTGGCCTTGTTTCAAACTCAACTGAAGTCCCCACAATTTAAGATTTTCAGAATGTTCGAAGAATAAAACTGTCACCTTTTTATAAATAAATAAAAATTTATTTATTGTACTGGGATCTCCCCTTTTTCTATGATAATGTACTCGACTTATACTCCTGCCAAAGTGAGAGTACCTCATTCGATCAGGAGTACCGTAAGAGGTACGTAAGTTACCGAGAGATACCGAAGTTACAAAGAGAATACCGCGTTAGTAGTCATAGTAGCTCCGAGCTTCATTCAGACAGAATAGTATTACTCGGACATACTAATAGCAGCACGGTTCCAGTTCAAGACTTGTATATATATATATATTCCTTACTAATCGTATTCCTGGATTACTAACCTGTGTTCCAGTTTGCATCTTTACGTTTAATATAACTAATTTTTCTATCTCAAATATCTTTTTTGTTGTTCATTATTTTGTGCGATTCCTCACCCGGAATCAACAACATTTATCAAACAGTGTAACATCAATTTGTATGTATAAAATTATTAAACTGTGAAAATGTTCTAAAAGAAAGAGTAGTAAAGTGCTTAAAGAATGAATAATTCGTTTGTTTTGCGAAATGTGATTGTGCAGAAAAAGATAAATCCATGTTTCCCTGCGTTTATCAACAAATAGCAAAGTTTTTGTTCCTCACTTTTTGTTGTGGACGGCGAGTAAATGGAGAAGAAGAAGGAGAGATAAAATAAGGGGAAAAAAGGAATAGTTGGAACGGGTCGCCGGGTGCGGCTTGACTATTTTCCTGCTACATTGTATTTTCACTGTTCTCTGCTCTCTTGTCTCTCTGGTTGATTAAAATTTATTTCTCTATTTATATCAAAAAGAGATTTGACATAGGCTTGTTAGTTTTTCTCAGTTTGTGAGTCACTTTCTTTTCATTGGTTAGAATATATTTTACACAGGTTCGCGAAATTTTGGTTTATTCTTTTCTTCAGTGCGGAGGTAATCCCTTTTTTTTATTGGTCAAGCGTAGATTTTTGCACTGGCTTGCGAATTTGAAAACTGAAGAAAAGATAGTTATTTTTATTCTATATTCCCCTCATAGTTTTAAATAAAATTAACGGCGAAAAATGGTTGTTATTACTGCATTATAAACCCTAAGAATATTTTAACTAATTAAATATTTCACTGGCCAACAAAAAAAAAACAAACTTCATGGTGCCTAAGATGTTTCAGCTGTTTTTACCTAATTTGAGAGCGCTGATTCCAGAAATGCTGTCACTTTTTTTTCTATCAGGTCTATTTTTTCTGCTATGGTATACCCCCCTCTGTAGGAAGCCGAAAGCTACAATAAAGAATCGAAGAAACAATATTTTTATGTAACTTTAAGACACATATTTATTAAATCACACCAAAATATTCACAATTAAATCTTGAAGTTGTAAAAAATGTTAAGCATAGACATCATCATCCATAAATTGACGTTTTACTGATTTTCTAGAATGGGAGTCTCCGGCTTCATCGCGCTTGATAGACCAACAGTAGTCTGCAAGCATGGTGGCATCCCAACGACCTTGATAGCGAACTTTCATGTCGCTGATGTCTTGATGGAAGCGCTCCCCTTGCTCCTCACTCACATCACCATGATTTTCTGGAAAACGGGCAAGATGGCTGTGCAAAAAATATAACTAGATGCTCATATTTGCACCCAGTTCATGGAGACTTATGAGTAATGTTTCAACAAGCTCTTTGTAGTTGGGCGCCTTTATTTTTCCCAAGAAGAATTTTACTACATTTGTAAACGTCGTCCAGGCACTCAATTCTGCAGGATTCATAACATTACAGAAATTTCCATCATTCATTAAGTTTCGAATCTGGGGTCAATAAAACATTCCAGCTTTTAATTTCTCTGTGGTTAGGACTGGAAATTTAATTCAAATGTATTTGAAACAGTTGCCATCTTTCTCAAGAGCCTTCACAAACTGTTTCATGATGCCAAGCTTTATGTGAAGAGGTGGAAAAAATTTTGGAACGCTCCACCAAAGAGAAGCCAGAACACTGAGAGATCCAGGAATCAATTCTCTGCGCACAGGCCAATCTTTTTTATCCGGTGCTCTGTTCTTACCCTGCTATCCCACAAACACAAGAAGCAAGGAAATTCTGTGTAGCCACCTTGTAGCCCGAGGGGAAATCCAACCATTTTCAAATCGACACATATGATCAATTGGTGCTGTCTGTATGAAATTTTTTCCAGAGCAAATTTGATTCCATCATATTTAAGTTGCCATTGTGAAGAAGAACACATTCTAAACTTCTTTTGGAATTGTCTATAAAAAGGCGCCAATCTTGAGGATCATACTTTTGGACAGCAAGCTATCGCAGCAGGCTGGCAACGACGTTGCAAAATACTATGTCGTTTTCCTGAGTGAAATATGGCAAGAATTCAATGTGGCGTTTTCTATAAAATGTTATGAGAGTTCTAGGCTGAAGTAAATTTTTGTCTTTGAGTTTTGAAGCTAAAAGTTCAGAAGGTTCTTGGAAAAGGTTGAGATCACCTAGTCAGATCATTAAGTTCTCCTTGAGAAAAAAGCTGTGGTAGTGAAAAAGGAGGTAAACCGACATCTGAAACAGTGGCTTCACTGTCAGTGGAAAAACCAGAGCCTTGCTCTTCTTCAGAACCAAGCAATTCCAATTCGAACAAGCCTTTAAACACTGGAACAGGAATTTCACTGCAGTGTTTAATTGGCCTAATTGCAGACTTGAGGTTTGGATAAACCAACGAATTCCTGTTCTTCCTGTTGATTCCCTTCGTTTTGATTGCACAGAAGTAGCAGTCATCGAAATGGTTTTTCGGTTCACACCAGACCATTGGAATACCAAAGCGGAGTGACTTTCTATCCTTTTTTGTCCACTGTCAAAGATGCTCAACACATTGCTTGCATACAATATGGGGTGCCCATGCCTTATCTTGATCATCCACCATTACTTTGAAGTCAGCAAAATAAGCACACTTCACAAATTCACTTATCCTTTTCATGTTGAATTGCAACGTATATTCCCCGCAAATATAGCAAAACACATTTGGATTGTTTAAACAACATCGCCCAGGAGAGAATGTAGCCATGCTTAATTTTTGCTCCAAAAATGTGCAACAAAAGTAAAATAATGCAGCTTAATTATTTCCTGTCTGACTTATAAATGAATTCGTAACATTAAGAGAATAAAACTTACTTTAACCCAGAAATCAACAAAAGAGAAAATGAAAATAACAAACGAGGGTTGGAAAATGAAGGAGTTAAAGAAATCGAAAGACTGAATAAGTACTTAAAGAAATGGAACATGAAATGTCATGGTGGATGACAAAGTAAACAAACACATTGTCCAGAAGAAGAAATGAGTAAAAAACATACCGTTGATGCCGGGGATGGGAGCGGATAAAGGAGAAAGAGGAGTGCTGTTTCGTAAGTGGTTGTAAAACGGAAGGAAAGACCATCCGGAAGAGGAAATTAGGAAGAAAGTAACTTTTTAGTTAAGAGTAACTTAAAGGGAGATAATCGGTTCAAAACAGGGCGGCAGAAAAACTAATTTTAAGGTAAAAAAAAGGTATAAAATAGCAAATCTCTCAAAAACTTGACCTGATGAGAAAAAATTAATATGATTTTCGGAATCAGCACCCCCAAATTAGTGTAAATTAGCTTAGAAACCTTGGGCACCAAAAAATGTGTTGGCCTGTGTTTTATTTAATAAAAATATAATCGCCAGTAAAGAAGAAAAAAACTACCATTTTTACTTGATAAAGTTTTGATGTCAGTGAATGCTGGACAATCTTTTTACAAATGAGGAATACAATTTCAAGTGGCAAAAATACGGTTCAACTGATGAATGTTAAGAATGACAACGGCAGAACATGTGGATGTTTTAAAAATAGCAAAAACTAACAGACAAATTGATACTTACAATCAAAGAAGGACAACTGAAATTTCTTTAAAATATAGTAAGAAACGAATGTTTGGAGAGGTTAACACCTACAGAACATACTCCCGAAAATAGAAGCCGATAATGATTTTGGGTGAAAGGGTGACTGAAGGATATAGAGTAATATTCAACAGGAAAAGTAATCGCAAGTAAAAGTTATTGATGAATGTAAAACCAGAGAAAGGAAGGTTTTCAAAAAAATATGAGTTATGTAAGTTTTCTTGCTTAGGGCTAAAACCGTACAAAAGTCGAAATAGAGAGCTGTTTCAGTATGCCGCTAATTAAAAACGACATGGCAGAGGGAAATATATATATATATATATATATATATATATATATATATATATATATATATATATATATATATTTGAAATCGTTTCACCCCAAACAAGGCGGTAACGCCACTGGTGCGAGGGGGCTACATAAGAGTAAAAATCGAGATAGGAGGAGAGTATAGACAAACCAGTTACAGGGGGTGTCAGAGAAAGGACAAGAGAGGAATGGGAACACAGGTGTAAAGACAGTCGCGAAGGTAGAGATAAAGGAAAAAAGATATACAGGGTGATGTAGACAGAACTGGAGTCAAATGAATAAGAGATGGGTGTTGACAATGCATTTAAATATGGAAGGGAGTTCCACAGGCGTGAAGTGTGAGAAAAGAAGCTGGTGGAGTAGAATTGTTGGTTGCATTTGGTTGATCTAATTGTGAATGGGTGGGACCTTGTTGCCAGTCTGGTTGCTCGAGTAAACTCATGTGGCAGGGGCATCAGTAACTTAAGTCCGTCGAAGCAGAAGACATGAAAATATTTATAGAACAGATAGAGTGAAGCCACATTCCGTCGGTGAGAAAGTGGCTGAAGTCGAGCCGGCAAGTCGATACCTATCACAATACAGATTCTCCTGTTGAAGGAAATAAAACACAGAAAATGTTCAACTACCAAAACGGTTCGGTTTACGCCACCTCAGCAGGACATATTCTCGAAGGTGTCAGAATGCATTTCAAATTACAAAAACCGACTGGTGTGATGGTTTTGGGATACTGTTACTTCTGATGGTTCGAAATCACACATAGTATTCATACAATTAATTTGAAAATCGAGTTAAACTGGTGCAAGTGACATTTCTGTCTACGGCTATATCGTGTTGAATACACCGGTTCCTGTCCGATCACCGAAGTTAAGCAACATAGAGCCTGGTCAGTACTTAAAATGGGTGACCATTTGGAAATACCAGGTGCTGTAAACGTAAGGACCAAGAATAGTCCACCGGTCCTCCAGGTTTGGTAAAAAGCATTTTGTTACAGAAACAGCAACAAAAAGTTGCTACCCTATGCACCATCTGGGTGGGATGGATAAATGATGATGATGAAGCGACATTTCCGTGAATTTCCTGACAAATCAGTTTGGGCCAATCAAGCCCTGACATTAATTCAATTGATTTTGCCAAAAAGGAACCATATTGGAGGGTAATGCTTCATATATCTCATGTTCAAATGGGTTAGACTTGAAATAAGTTCTAATGCCGACGTGGCACTGTTTGAGCAAACTGATGGTTAAGGAGTAAGGCACTTTCGTTGAGCAAGTGATTAAGATGAAAGAAAATTGTGGCCATTTTGAATTGTAAGTTTATTCAAATTATCAGCTTCTTTTCTAGCACTTGTGAAACTCCCTTCCATATACTTGTTTTCTTAACGGCTACAACAACCAAGAATTAAAATGAAATGTCAATTTCCATCTCTTATCCACTTGACTCCAGTCTTTTCTACATCACCCCGTGTATCTTGTTCTTTTCCTTTCTTTCTTCCTTCCTTCGCAACTGCCTGTGTTCACATTTTTCTTTTGCCCTTTCTCCGACATCTCCCTGTAACTGGTTCGTCTTTCTCTTACCTCTCCTTCTTCCTAAAGTTTTACTCTCTTATGTAGCCCCCTGCGCATTAGTGGCAGTAACACCTTGCTTGGGGTGAAACGATTAAAAAGAATAACAATCGGTAAAATTTCCTCAGGGTATTTACTTCTAGTAGGGCTGCAGTACATGTGGTACCCTCTTCTGACCGTGCATGAAATACTGTTGTCATATCTGGTCATGCGTCCCTGCTGTTCATCTCAGTGTTCTCGACAGGCTCCAATGAGAATCTGTAATGCGATTGGTCCTGCCCTGCACGACTCCAAAGTCTTTCTCATCATCGGGACGTGGCTTTCCCCTGTTTCTTCTGTAAATATTTTCATGGCTTCTGTTTGGACGAACATAGGCCACTGGTGCCCGCTATACAAGAATTTATTCGTGCAACTAGAATGGCAACAAGGTCCCACCCATTTACAGTTAGATCAACCAAATGCAGGCGACAGTTCTACTCCATCAGCTTCTTTTCTTACGCTTCCCGCCAATGGAACTCCCTTCCATATACTTGCTTTCCTGACGGCTATAACCTCCAGGAATTTAAATGCAAGGTCAATTCCCATCTCTTATCCACTTGACTCAAGCTCTTTCTAAATCACCGCGTGTTTCTTGTTCTTTTCTTTCTCTCTACCTTCGTAACTGTCTTCACACCTGTGTTCACATCCTTCTCTTGCCCCCTTTTTTTTTAACTCCCTGTAGCTGGTTCGTCTTTGTTTTCACTCTCCTCTTGCCAAAAACTTTAACTCTCTTATGTAGCCCCCTGCACATCAGTGGCGGTTCTGCCTTACTTGGCGTGAAATGACTAAAAAAAGAAAAAAAAAGAAAAAGAGAGTCGTGATCGTGAAATGTCACGCCCTGTCATAGAGAACAGCTTCGCTTTAGAGGCGAACTTTTAAAGTTACTCCACCTGAGGGTAGAGAGCGTGTCCTGATAAGTGTCTGGTTGCGGCGATTCGGGCATTGGTATTTTACATTACAAAGTAAAAGATATTTCTGTTCAATTAGAATTCTGGACACCTGTCGATGTAGCACACACACAAAAAATAATCCATACACGGATGTTGCATTAAATTCCATTTGCACTTTTGTCAAAGCGACTGTCGATTATCTCAGTAGAAATAATTGATATACTTTAGTGTCATGACTACTTTTACTTAACATCAAAGATACGTTAGTGCAGAGGAAAAACTCACCAGAGTGTCCGTGATAGGTGGTCGAAGAATAAAACACACACACACACACACACACACACACACACACACACACACACACACACATATATATATATATATATATATATATATATATATATCAAGGGAAAATAGACTGATTTTTTCCCCAGTTTCAGAAAGGATTTTTTTCGTTGCTGAGGTGATGCGTTATCCCCTGTGGGGATTTCATGACGAAATGTACATACAACATCTTTGAATAAATCCTATTTAATTTATATTTGCTCTGTAATATTTTATTACATGGAGCTCTGTTCCTGTATCATTTTTTAATATTCAAAAAATTTTAATATTATTTAGGATCGGGTTTTTGGAATTTACCTTCTTGCTTTTTCCGCTTGGATTAAAGTATTTGAATAAAATATATATATATATATATATATATATATTATAAGATATAATCATATCTTCCCAACCAAGGGCAGTCTATTGTCACTAGTGTGCAGAGGGTTACACAGAAGGAAAGTTATGAGAAACATTGACAGGTTACAGGGCGTATCAGGAAGTGGGTAAGAGAAGGATTAACATACTGACAGTGGAGTGGACGGAGAAAAGGGTATGACAGAGAGGATGCAAGTTAGCAAGATAGGAGATGACTATTGACTTTACACTTAAACTCCTGGAGATTGTAGCTGTCGGGGAAGCAAGTAAACCAAATGGAATTCTACAGGCAGGAAGTGCGAGAAAAGAAGATATGTGTGTGTGTGTGTGTGTGTGTGTGTGTGTGTGTGTGTGTGTGTGTGTGTGTGTGTGTGTGGCCACATTGATAAGCTGTGATACAGTGAAGCAGGTTTGTATGTGGATGACTAATATATTATGCTCTCATTACGATTGAGCTTTCTAGAGAAGAAAATTTTAAAAACAGTTTCCACTTCTGAAATATATGCATTACTTGTCAGGAATGAATTGAGTTCTTTCAGTGACTGGCGTGTGTTTACCCTGCTTATATACCACAAGTTAAAATTTCCCCTCTGGCTTAGTGGATAGCGACTCCGACTTACATCAAATCGGTCGAGTTTCGATCCCGGCCAGAAGCCAGTGGATGTGTCTAGCTACATTGTCGAGTAGTGATACAGCGAACCAGGCTTGTATGTGGACATTTATAAAATAAAATGAAGTATACAGGGAAGTATTGAACTAATCTTTTACGAAAGCAAGAGCATCTATTCCTGGTCATTCAAATTAAGTAACACATGCACACACACACAAACATATATTTATCTAAAATTTATAACATAAGTATTTTATAATATCACCACAAAATTAGTTATTTTGTTTTGATACTTCTTGTATCTTATCAAATGATGTTGCTGATTGCGAGATGAAGAGTTTTAAAACGCTCAAAACTAACCAAAGTCCCTCCATAGATGAGATATTGTTACCTAGTTTGTGAAGACCAATCGAAATACAAGTACTTTCTATTTTGAAGGACATGACAACAGACCCTAAAAGTATTTAGTGGTGCATTAGTGTTAATATTTGATTAAAATAGAAATCGGTATTACAATTTGACTATTAATTTCACTTTAAAATAAAAATAAAAATTTATTTTAAATATTCTTACGAATTAATTTTAGAATCTACGAATTTCAAATTATAAATTTAATTAGGCATCAGGTTTAGATTATTATAAAGTTATTCAACTATGAAAAGGGGAAGAAAGATAGATACACATATATACAAATATATAAATACACATATATGCACAAACAATCATGTACATACACATACATACATATATACGTACATATACACATAAATACACATACACACATATAAATACACAAATTTTTAAACTTTTGTTTTTAAAATTCATTCGTTAAATTTAGAGGTAAGAACTTATATATATATATATATATATATATATATATATATATATATGTGTGTGTGTGTGTGTGTGTGTGTGTGTGTGTGTGTGAGAGAGAGAGAGAGAGAGAGAGAGAGAGAGAGAGAGAGAGAATAAAATGATATGATACCACAAAATATAAACATTAATATGAAAAGGCAGAAAGCATTTTATTTTTTTTAGAAATCTTTTCACTCAAAACGTCGTCAAAAGAAAGTTGCAGACGATAATTATAATGAAGAAAGAGAAAATTCTCACAGAAAGGAAGAAGTGTATGGTGGGGGAAAACCACGAAACATGATAAAAACAATTTATTAGCAAAAAAAATTACGAATAAAAAAATAATAAGCGTTCCAAGTTCAAGAAAAAAAATGCCTTCTTGCCTTTTCATAAATATGTTAAATGTCACTAGAAATGTAGCTATTTTGTTTCGTCACTACTTGTGTCTTATCAAGTGATGAGGTTTATTTCGAGAGAGTTTTAATAAATTCAAAACTAGCCAGACCTCCTTAATCAGAAAGGCATTCTTACGTTGACAGCGTGAACCAATCAAAATAAAGTAATTTCTAATTTGAAGAACATTAGAACAGACTCTAAAAACAACTTATTAGGGGATTAATATTAATATTTGATTAAAGTAGAGTTCAGCATTATTAATCGACTATTAGATTCACTTTACATTACTTTATTATTTTATTGCAAAGTTTAAATTCTAAGTTTAACAAAGAATTAGAATAAGCTTATTATAAAGTTATTTAGATATTTAACGAGAGAAAAGACATGTACGCACACATATACAAATCTATAGACATCTACATATAGTCAGACAAGTATATAGGCATACAAACATATTGGTATGCAGACACATGTACAGATGAATATACGCATTTATATATATATATATATATATATATATATATATATATATATACCCCAGGGCCTTCGCCATTTTGAAAAAACAATGTCGCTGACGTGACGTAGAATCTCTGTTAGAGATCCTATGTCGAAATGTACATCCGACACCTTTGAATTTTGAAAATTTTCTCTAATTTATATATATATATATATATATATATATATACACAAATTTTAAAATCTTGTTTTTATCGATGTCTCAATTTATCCGGGAAATCTTAAGGCCAGGTTTGGAAAACCTCGGTAAAGGCTACAATATTGGATACATGTAAAAGCAAATTCGTAAGATGGCAAGAGCCTTGAATGAACGAAGTCAATAAAGACACAGCCATATTTCAGTGCATGAACAAGTAGACATAATCAGATATGTACTCACGCAAATAAACTAGAAAAAAAAAAGGTACTCGATAAAAACCTCCCAGATCATCATATACAGAATAAAAAAAAATATAACCACATACATGAAACTACTTACGCACAATTTCTGGCATAAACATAGGCAAATAAGCGCCAGAATATTCTAACAGAACCATACGCGCCTATAAGCGGGCATAGACAAGAAATATATATACGGTCATATCACGTTGAATACACTGGTTCTCGTCCGCTCATGAAGTTCAGCAATGTTGAGCCTGGTCAGTACCAAGATGGGTGACCGCTTTAGAATACCAGGTGCTGTAATCGTTCTTGATGGATGTCCGTTGTGGTGCAGTGTTTATCGGCTCGGAGCCGAGTTCGAATTCCAGTTGAATTCACGTGCTAATACCATTGTGGGAGGTATTAATCCGTTGCTTTCCTCCAGTTATGGGTTAAATAACAGGACAGATTGGGTTTTATAGACTTGGCTGGCAACCAGTCTACCGCAACAAGAAGTAGCAACCTGTTGCGGGATAATTAGAATCCTGAAGTCTATTGTCTGCTTCATCTGAATGAGTGTATCCATGGTTCCGAAAAGTGTGGAATGGTTCTGCACAAACCTTTACAACTTTAATCAAATCACTTATGGTCGAAAAAAATCGGGTTATAGATGGTGTGGTCCGATTTTAATCAAATATATATATATAATCTGACGTCTATGGCACGACTCGGAGTTTCGTGCGTTATGCAATCATCAGGTGCATATTTAAATACATTAAAAAGTACACTCAATGCTAGTTTAGAAAACTCCGTTAAAAGCAAGGTAGGCAGAAATAATCAGAAAACACGTAGACCTAACATTATGTGGTTTAACCTGCCCTACATTCGTAACGTCTAAACTAACATAGGTAAACTCTTCCTGAACTTAATTCACAAACATTTCTACCATTCACCCACATTAAAAAGTCTTCAACAAAAACAATGTTAATGTCAGTTATAGTTGCGTTAAAAAATGGGCCGACTCGCGGTTATATTTCCTCTTCTCCCCCACTTGAGAGAGATGTGACACAAGGTCTTTTTTAATGTGGGGATCCTGAACGCGTACGCCCAGGTACTGGTCAAATATTACCGCAGTGGATAGGTACATAACCGGTCTAAACTGGTCTGAACTGGTCTTTTTTTGGTGATTACGCTCCCCAGCCAAAAGGCCGACTCGCGGTTAGCGTCAAAAGACGTGTCGTGTTTCTGATGTGGAATTCAAATGTTGCCAGAATGATGGGGAAAAAGTAGTGGCTAGAGATGGATAATACTTTCAGTGACATGTTTCTATTTTTGTAAATAAAACATTACTTTTCATGAAAAATCAGCGAGAACACATTCAAGCTCATAATATTTTCTTGACAATTACTCTAATGTGCTTTTTCCCTGGCACCCCGATTACGTGAATTTAAGCTCCTTTGAAATGCTACTAGATTTGCATCTAGGTCCCATCCTTTTACTGTTGAAATAATTAAACACAACTGCTACTTCTACTCCAATAGTTTTGTTGGTCTCACTTCCCGCCTGTAGAACTGACGTTTTTACTTGCTTTGCTGATAACTACAATCTTCAAAAATTTAAATGAAAAGTCAATCGCCATCTTCTCTCTTTTTGAATCCTGTTTATCATTTGTCCTTTTCTCAATCCGTCCAACATTCAGTTTTTTCTCTCAATTCCTTCTATGTAACCCCTAATCTACTAGCGGTATTGCTAGCTTGCTTAGGGTGAAATGATTAAGAAAAAATGTTAGTTTTCATTCAACAGAAAATGACTGTAAAAACAATCCCCTTTCCTAAATTTATATAAAAAAAACGTACAGATGCATGCTGGGATATCTATCCAACCAATAGGATAAATCTTCATCTCGTTCGCCATATTTCCATACTTTTTTGTTTTGAAGTCAGGAGGCTTCGACCACTTGTCTATATTTCTCTGAGACTATTCTCATTTTGAGAAATCTATTTTTGTTGCTTTGTCGACTTTTGTCTTGCATATATTGTTTGCTTAGTATTATTTTCGGTCTGTTTTTCGTTATTGTTTATTGCATACTTTTTCAACCCTCTTTGTTTTCCATTTCTACCAATTAGATTTAACAATGGCCAGTTCCTCTACAAATGGATTTCACGAAAGTATGAAAGATTCAAGGCTCGTATTATTAATTTAGTAGGCACGTGCTATCATTGTGTCTGCAGCCCGATATTTATATTGTACACACGTTTGCAGTTACCAAATACATGAAGATAACTTTTCACTAGTGCAAGAAGAAATCTTCATGAAAAATGAACAATCTGAATGCGGAGACATAAAAGGAGAATATTCAAATCGATAATACAAAAATGGTACAATGTAATGAGCACTGAATTAAATTAATTTGCCAAACACACTACATCCAGTATTTTTCTAAATCTTGCATTTTAGCACATCAGCCGAATGTATGACGCACAAAGAAATTTATCTTATTGCAGAAGATCATGAAATGCGTTGAACGCAACATCTTTTGTTTAAAAGAAGGACAACACAAATAGATTAATAAATCAAAATAGGGGACATATATAAACGGAAACCTATCTATCTATCTATCTATCTATCTATCTATCTATCTATCTATCTATCTATCTATGCCCGTTCATATCTATCTATCTATCTATCTATCTATCTATCTATCTATCTATCTAGGCCCGTTCATATCTATCTATCTATCTATCTATCTATCTATCTATCTATCTATCTATCTGTATTATTCATTTCTTCTTACTCTCTGTCAGTCTGTTCATTCTATCTATCTATCTATCTATCTATCTATCTATCTATCTATCTATCTATCTATCTATCTATCCCAGCCTGTTCATATCTATCTATCTATCTATCTATCTATCTATCTATCTATCTATCTATCTATCTATCTCAGCCCATTCAGAATACTGTTCTTCTTCAGGTGATATATTAAAATTTAAACATATCACCTAAAGAAAAGCAGTATTGTTCTGAAACATGAACATTTGTGTTTAGTGATATTATGTTTTTATAAAACATTGTAATAACAGAATTACAATCTATCTATCTATCTATCTATCTATCTATCTATCTATCTATCTATCTATCTAACAAAACGCAAACATTTAAAAATAAAAATAAATCTAAAATTCTCAGTGACCCTCTTCTTTGTGTACATGTGCAACTACTTCAACATAAACATCACTTTAGCCTGATGAAATACGTTACACAAGAATTATATATTGTTTTCACATCCAAAAACATGTAAAACTATAATAATAATAATAAATAATAATAATAATAATAATAATAATAATAATAATAATAATAATAATAATAATAATAATAAAGTACAGATAAGCGGATACTTCCAGTTCTCTTCTTCAATTTCAGAACACTTAATAAATAATCCGACTCGCAACGCTAGATATAAAGTCTATGCAGCCTTCCCTCTGTAGGCAGACGGAATGGCTCCTGTGTCGAAATTTAATCTGTCTGTGGTTTATATTACTGAATTCCTTAAAGTATTTTTCTCTATTTTAGTCATGCAGTCAATTAAGTGCCGTACGTGATACCCGATTGGGCGATAATTTCTCGACTGAGTGGGCAAAAGATTTTTCCGCAGTAGGTTGCCGTTATTTTCTACGGTAGACTGGTTACCAACCAAGGCTATAGAACCCAATCTGTCTTTAATTTTTAACTCATAGCTACAAGGCTCATCTTTATTTAGTCATTGTGCACAAATTTATGTTTTGTCTTCGATTGGCTCGAAAGAGCAAGGGGTAAAAACGGGTTAGTGCATTTGTGCTGCTTATGTGTTGATGTCATATTTTTCGATCAGCTACCTTAAGTGAAGTGTCTTCTTTCTTATATTTGAGTTTTCTCTCCCTTTAATATATATATATATATATATATATATATATATATATATATATATATATATTCATATAGATAGGTGTGAGTTTGTAACCCTGGGTTTCACGCGTTTGTCTGACGATCGCAAGAGCGTGAAACCCAGGTTTACAAACACACACCTATCTATATGAATATGTCAGCTCTATCACTCATATTGAGCGCTTTCAAATAAGTACCACGTATATATATTATATAAATAATATATTATATATATATATATATATATATATATATATATATATATATATATATATATATAACGAATTGCGTATATATACATATTGATATTTATAATTATATACATACACTTTTCACATATATATATATGTATATATTGTAGGTATTTGTCGTCGGTATCACTCGAGTTAAGTTCATCTGGTGCCTCCATGATGCTTGAATCTGGCATATATAATATTCATTGGATATGTTATTAGCTTTGGAATAAAGGTTTGTAAAGAAAATAAATAACCTGTCATTTAACACCCATATATTTTCTGTGTAAGCCTATACTCAGAATTTTAATATTTCTATGCTTTATCGCACATCAATGATTCTGGAAAATTGTTATTTGAATAATTATTTTAGAGTTTATTATAAAAAAAACGACATCAAAAGTTAAAATCAACTTTTTGGCTCTTTTGACAGAGATGAAATATATCTAACAATGATGAAGAATTATCTTTACATTGCATTAAAATTTATTTGATCTAACAGACTTAATGTTAATTTGTATCAAAATTATTTTCATTTCTAATTTAAAATTTAATTGTATTATAAAAAAGTACAGGAATTCTAGATACAAGCAGGTTTTATTCGGTGAGGATTTTGAGTAAATAGTAGTTAAAGTAAATATTCATTTTAGTCTGAGGCCAAGCTGGGAATAGGACTCGAGCATTGATCATTTTTTAGGTTGGGTGATGTTGTTGGTGGAGCCGAGTTCGAATTCCAGTTGAATCCATTGTATTCACTTACGCGCAAATACCCGTGGGAAAGGTATTAATCCGTCTCTTCCTTCCAGTTATGGGTTAAATAGCAGGACAGATTGGGTTCTATAGCCTTGGTCGGCAACCAGTCTACCGCAGAAAGCAATGGCAACCTACTGCGGGATAATCTTCTGCCCAGTCAGTCATGTCTCTTTCGAGACATGATCGCCCAAGCGGGTATCACGTATGGCACTTAACTGGCTGATGTTGTCAGACTTTGCGTTGCCCTTCTGTTTTTACTTCCTCTTCGGTCTTTCTTTTTTCTTCAAAAGTGGAATCGTTAAAAAAATTGTTCTTCACCACGACGGTCGATGGCTCCTGTCTTTAGGTGTTAGGGTAGATTCTGGCTTGAAAGAGAGTTTGGGTCTTAGTTTTGTTTAACGGCAGAAATCTACCCTAACACCTAAAGACAGGAGCCATCGACCGTCGTGGTGAAGAACAATTTTTTTAACGATTCCGCTACAGAGGCTGTTGGTTATTTAATGTCAAAAAGGTGGGGTTTTAAGGTATTTTTTTAAATGTTCAGTTATAGTGAGAAGGTTGATTTAGTCAGATTTTACTGAAAATGTTTTGTTTTTATTCTTTTATATTTTAGAAAACTGAAAATGTCTTCTATTTTTGTATTAAAAAATGTTTTGCTGGGAATAATTTTTTCCTTCAAAAATGTGTTATGTTAATAATCTTTTCTTCAAAAATGTACTGTTGATAATATTTTTCCTTTAAAAATGTATATTTTTCTATATGAGTCTATTTTTATTTCTATAAAAGTTAATACTTTTATACTTTCTTAATGTTTTGACCTCATTTTGGGGGTTTCTTATTTACCCATAGCAGGGACCCTAATAGATGCTACCACTCCAGGTCAGAGTATACAGTAATTAGGAGGTGGTTCCATGCTCCTTACAGCCTCCCATTCACAGGCCTTGCTGCCGGATGCAGTTTAACGTCATGCACAGGACCGGCTTGAAAGAGAGAAACTGCAGTTCGTCTTTGAATTGGAGTTTTGTTGCTCCGCAGTGCGGTGCGCCGTTTACACTGCTCCTTATCAAAGAATAGTCCGCGAATGTCTTGAAAGAGCCATTCTGCTGACAGGTCCCAACCACCTGAGGGGATGCTTGAGAATGTCAGCTTTAATTCTCGTCATTTCCTTGTCATTGAGGACTTTGTTGTTGGTGCGAAGGTCATGCTATCTGATGATGAAAATCTGCCAGAGCTCGGCTTCTAGAAAACATTCTAGCTTTTTCAGGTCGTTTCATGCATGGTTCATGTCTCGTCATCGTAGACAAATGTGGAGATGACAACAGCGTGGGAGAGAACGTGTTTTTTTCTAGGAGAGATTCCAGTGTTGTTGAATACTGGGTTGTTGAGTCTTCTGAAGCCCCAATGGGTAAATTTAATGCAGCAGTTCATGTTTTTCGCATGTTCCAGATTGTGAGAAAGTACTACCGTGTTACTGAAAGTCGTTTATAACTTCTAGAGGTGAGCCTACTATGATGAAATTATTTTCTGTTTTTCTATGGTTTACAATTAAAATTACCCTTTTTTAACGCTTGTATTTACCTTTTTTTCTACAAACCCTTTGAATATAAATTTAATTTAACAAACGTTTCGAACATGCAAATTGTGTAGAGAGGGCCTGCTGTAGATATGTGAAACTCATGCTTGACGAATATTCGGATGGTGAGCCTCTATTTAAAAGTCAAGACTGTTCAACGAACGGAAAAATCTGACGATGGAAAAATTCACCATTCGAAACGTTGTAAAAGCAACACAATTGAAGTAAGCACGTGAAAAACAGTTGCAGTAGTTTTGATACACACACACCACACACACATACACACACACGCACACACACTCACACCCACACACTCACACTTATATACAAAAAAAATGTCTCTGTTCGATTCGCTCAGGAGTTACCTTGATGTTGAAAGAAGATTCACATTCAAAGATGGAAGCATGTTTAAATGAAAAAAAAAATATGTAAATGGAATTTATGAATTCTCGCGTTTGATTTAGGTGCGCGCCACCAATACTTTCGCCTCATTCTTTGTTTAAAAAAATAGACATAAATGGAGACATTGTCATCTTAGAAATGGTTTTTGCTCATTTCCTACCAAAGAGATGCTCGAAGATTCTTACTCGATTCTCTTTAGATAACTACCGCGTTATTGCGTAAAGTTAATAGATACCTCTCTTTATGAAAACAAAAACAATCTTTTCTTTGCCAATTTTCAAAGTTAATATTTACACCCTTATAAGAATAACAGCCGATTCTCTCTTGTTAATGTCGAAAGTTAATAATTACTTCTTCTTATGAGCATTGCAACACGTTTGCCCGGGGCTGGCTCGTTCGTTGTGACGCTCGTTCTCGTCGACAGTCGTGACAATCCCATTTGTGACACTGACACCCGGCTGGCCAGTTGGTTTGGTCGCTGTTGCTGGTCGTGATGATCTCGTTCGATGATGACGTCACAAAAGCTGGTTTACAAGACGTCTCTTGCAACAACGCGCCACTGTCCCACGTTGTGAATTGATCACAGAGGTTGCGTCGTGCAATTTTAGTAGTCGCCTTTTAGAGCCAGTCCGGACACTGGTGCACACTTGTGGTTAAAATAAATAAATACGGCACAAAAAAAAATGATAATAATAAAATAAATGAATAAGGTCGAACACGCCTGGAGAGTTACGAAGAATGTCTTTATATAAAAAAAAACAATGTTTTTCTTTTCAGGAGCAGGTAATACAGTTGTCGGAATGCCGTTTTACAACAGAGAGAGAGAGAGAGAGAGAGAGAGAGAGAGAGAGAGAGAGAGAGAGTTTAAAAATATCAGAGCTTCCAATCCTTAATAAGAATGTCTTTTCTAAGTTTCGCTAAAGTAAACAGAGCTCTTCAAATTTTCACTAAAGTCTTTTCACGTATTCATTAAATTTTCATTAAAGTCTTTTCATACATTCTCTATAATCAGGGCTGTCAATTCTCTATGCAGCTTCTAAAATAACAAATTCCTTTCGGGTTTTTATCGGAATAACGGAATTTACCGAAGTTGAGCGAACGAGGAATCAGAATTTTCGATTCTACCGTGATTAAACAAAAAAACAATAACGTTCTTTCGGGATTCATATCGAAGGCACATTATTCAACATTAACTCTTTAAGTTAATCAGCGGCAGGTTTCATTCGATATCAACTCTTTAGGTTATAAGTTCTATGGTAGGTGACCAGCCGTGGGTCATGGCTCCCCAGTTGGGAACCTTTTTCCACAGTCGTTACATTTCGACTGATAGCTACTCAACTGACAGACTGAAGAACTCACTGCTTCTCATAGCTGCTGACAACAAAAAAACTGAAAAACTAATTTTTCTAGCCGAGTCCTCATTTTTATAACTATTTTCAATCCTCTGTGGAGATCTGGCCGACTCGAAGCCTTTAACTAATGAGATTATTTCCACCCACACGATTTGTGGCTCGACGAATGAGGTATAATCCTGAAATGGAGAATATTTAAATTCCCACAATTTCTGTTCTCAGGGAACATTTGATGAGGGATCTAACCTTACTTGATCTCATCAAATAATCCTGACATTTTATTATGACTGCGACCATTTCGTCAAACTTCCACCGTCCAAAATAATGCGTATGGTATATGAAAAAGAAAGAAAATTATATTTCTCTCCTTCCCTCAAATTGTCAGCTAACTTATCTATTCCCCGGATTTTACAAGTACATGATAGTATTAAAATAGCTAATTTTTCTATTCCCCGTATTTTACAAGTATACGATAGTACTAAAACAATTTTTTTACATTAGCTCACATCGCGAATAAAGCACAACCAATAATACTACTAATATTAATTCCTCTCTCTCTCCGCTGTAGTAAACCAAACAAAAGAAAGTATTCCCGCGGGAGACAGTGTCACAGAATAACAATGATCACTATGCTAAGTTAATAATTACCTCTTTTTATGAGGATAACGACGATTACCTTCTTAAGAATGTGCTAAGTAAATAATTACTTCTTTTTATAACGATAATGATAACGACCCCTTTCCTATCAATTTGCAAAGATATTAATTTTCTTTGTGAGAAAAAATCACTTTCCTAACAACACGTTAAATTAATATTTCCTTCCTTGTAAGAGAATGGTAACGATTGCTTTCCTATCATTGTGCAAATTAAATAATTACCTTTCTTTTAGCAGAATAAGAAGAATCACTTTCCTGTCAATGAGTAAAGTTAGTAATTACCTCCCTTTATTAAAATAATAACGATCACTTTCCTGTCAATCTACTTAATTAATAATTACTTGGTTTATGAGCGATCTCCTGCCTACCGATGTGCAAAGTTAATAAATACTCTCTTCATGAAAATATCAACGATCAATTACATTTCAATGTGCAAAGTTATTTACTCCTTTTATGAAAATAGCAACGATCAATTACCTTTCAATGTGCAAAGTTATTTACTCCTTTTATGAAAATAGCAACGATCAATTACCTTTCAATGTGCAAAGTTATTTACTCCTTTTATGAAAATAGCAACGATCAATTACCAATGTTGCAAACTTTCCAATGAAAATAGCAAACGATTCAATTTACATTTCCAATTTTGTGGAAAGATTTACTGAAAATAGCAACGATCAATTACCTTTCAATGTGCAAAGTTATTTACTCCTTTTATGAAAATAGCAACGATCAATTACCTTTCAATGTGCAAAGTTATTTACTCCTTTTATGAAAATAGCAACGATCAATTACCTTTCAATGTGCAAAGTTATTTACTCCTTTTATGAAAATAGCAACGATCAATTACCTTTCAATGTGCAAAGTTATTTACTCCTTTTATGAAAATAGCAACGATCACTGTCCTATTCATGTGTGAAATTAATAATTATTCCTCTTTAAGAGAATAACAAAAACTGCTTGCCTATAAATATGCAAAGTTAATAAATTCACGAAATAAACAACGATCGCTTTCCTCTCAATGTCCAAAGTTAATAAAACTTCCTTTATGAGAACAAGAGCGATCACGCTCTTATCAGTACACAAATTTAATAATTACCTATCTTTGTGAGAATAGTAATGTTCAGTTTATTTGTATTTCCATTTAAGAAAATAGTGACGTTGACTTTGCTATCAGTGTGTAATGAAAAAATTGTTTTCCTTCACGAGAATCACAACGATCTCTTTCTTGTCAATTTGCAAAGTTAATGTGTAAAGTTTATAATTACTTCCCTTTTTGAGAGTAGCAACGATTTCGTTCCTAATCAATGTGCAAAGTTAATAATTATTTTTCTATCAATTTGAAATTTGTCAATCATCACAGGCAATCTCTCTTGCCACCCATAAGCATGGACCAAACAAGTCTCCCCGAAAGCAATACACTGCGCCTCCTCGGCCTTGTCCTATTTTCCGATCTCAAGTGGAATCATTACATTGAATCAATAGCTAAATCCACTGCTAGGAAGGTTGGGTCACTGTTTCGAGCCAGGAAGTTTACGGGTGACTTTAATATAAATATACCTTCATTTTAATTGAGTGAGGAGATTAGCTTTGACGCGGCAGACTAGAGCACTGCCTGGTTGTCAAGGACGATGCGTGTTGTGCCCTGCCTGGTTGTCAAGGGCCATGCGTGTTGTTGTGTTAGAGATTTATACCGTGGAATGCCACCTAATCTCTCGACCTTGACTGAGAGATTAAGTCCTAATGTCTTTTTTTTTTAATCGTGTCGTCCCAAACAAGGCATTCCACTTCCACTATAGCGCAGGGGGTTACATAGAGCGATTGGGTATGGGAAATGTCAGAAGAAGGGTGATAGACGACTTAGGATGTACATAGAGAGAGAGTTGGAGAGAGTGGGTGTGAGTTAGTGTGTTAGGAGGTGTCTATTGACCTTACATTTAAACTCCTGGAAGTTGAAGCCGTCGGGGAAGCAAGCATGCGGTAGGGAATTCCACAGGCGGGAAGTGCGAAGAAAGAAGCTGTTGGAGTAGAAATTGCGGTTACATTTCATCGGTTTCATTGTAAAAGGGTGGGACCTAGTTGCCAATCTAGTATCTCGTGCAAATTCACATCTAGGGGGCACCAGTGATTTAGGTTCATCAGAGCAGAAGCCATGAAAGTATTTATTTTCGGATTTGTTTGTTTTTTTTTTTTTAATTTTTCCTTTCCTTGTTTTGTGTGTTTGTGTTTGTGTGTGTGTGTGTGTGTGTGTGTGTGAAAAACGATACCAACACATACAGCATGGTGTCTTAACTGTCGAGCGGCCATCGACAATTGAAATAATAACGAATAACTATTATTAATACCACTTTACAACGTTTATTATAAAGAACAAGAATTAAGAAAACTTGCTTCCATATTCTTGCTTTCCTGACGGCTACAACCTCCAGGGATTTAAATGCAATATCAATACTCATCTATTAACCACTTGACTCTAGTTCTTTCCCCACCCCGTATAGCCTTTCCTTTCTCTCCATCTTTTATACTGTCGTCATACCTGTATCCCCATCCTTCTATTGCTCCTTTCTAACTGGTGCGTCTTCGTCTTCACTCTCTTCTAATTAATCTTTTTACACTTATGTAGCCCCCTGCATATCAGTGGCATTACCGCCTTGCTCGGTGTGAAACGATTAAAAATAAAATATAAAAAGAAGATAACGATTGCCACTCATTGAATTATTTGAAGTTCATAGTTGACTAGGAAACAAGAAACCGGAAGAGAGTCCTACATGCGAAGACTGCGAGAGATTCAACTGTTTACGGTTGCATGTGGCCATTTTAACTGAAATTACGAACTTAAGAATTAACATTAAATATTAAAAGCAAACTTTTCCCGTGCTAATCTTCATATTTATTTTTATCATTAATTTCTTGATTATCTAACCACAACGCCCCCGGTGGATATGACCTTTGATCTTTAAATTAAATAGCGTGATTTTTGAAAAAGGTACTAGTGAAAGAGAATTGGACTGATTTCTTATGTCTCTGGAAATTTCTTTACATAGAAAACAGTTCCATCTATTGAACGAAGGAAGCGTCACGTTTAAAGCGCCATCAAATCGGAAATGTTTACCTTCCGATATTTAATATCATATTGTTTACTCGTAAATTACTGTATTTCCTGTCAGTCGGCCATATTTTATCCACGAAAAATGTCCTCAAAATTCACCTTGCGTCTTTGTACTGAAAGGTCAATTTGTAGAGAACCGTTAGCCAACTTTCGCCAACGCCAGTCACGGAATCTAAGAACTCCAGACATATAATACAAGCCAACAATTATTATACATCAGAAATACGTACAATTAGATTATCATCAAGGCCACACCCTCTTACCGTCAAAATAATAAAATGTAACCGCCATTTATACTCTAGCAGTTGCTTACTTGCACTTCCCAGCTGTGGAATTCTCATCCGTATATTTGCTTCCCTGATAGCTACAAACCCCAAAAGTTTAAATGTAACGCCCGTTGCGATCTTCTACTTCCGTAAATCCCATCCAACTTCCTGAATCCCATCCCCTTTTATCCTTTTCTCTGTACCCTGTTTATCTCTTACTTTAACCTTCAGTGCACCAGTGACAAACCTTCCTTACTTGGGGTGAAATGATTATAAAGAATTACCGTATACCCCCGTTAGTATCATATCATGTATGATGTCCGCTCCAAGAAGTAACGGGACTAGTGCGACAAACAATTTCTTTCAATTCCAAGCAAAAACCACATGGTCCTCCCTCACAGTAATCTTCCTGGAGTCTAATACATTATTCTATATTTCCGTTCCATGCATCTTTGCAATGCTGGAAGGATTCTTCATGGATACCCCAACTCCATCGTTACGGCTCTCTTGATGGCCCTCACGCCTTTAAAACTGGTCCCCAAAATGATCCCGAGAGCCGTTCGAATTCCAGTCGAGTTCATTACATTCAACTACGTGCTAATACTCTTCGGAAAGTTAGAAATCGAGCTCTTTCCTTACCAGTCATAGGTAAAAAGTTGAATACATATATATATATATATATATATATATATATATATATATATATATCCTTAGGTTGAACCATTCTAACAAAAGGAAAACTTTGAATTTAAAACCGTATGTAACCCTGGGTTGTGGAGTAGTTTTCGCACTGAACGTTATAATCGTGCTATGTCGGTTGCTATCGACTTAGTGCACCCAAAATGTTAGGAACTTGATAATTTTCCACTGAAAGCTGACTCCTTAATATTCGAGTAACTGCTGACTAATATCAAGCCTAGTAGTTCTACTGAACTCCAATAGAACTCTAAAGAACTCCTATGAACTTCCAAAGAACTTCTTCCATTAGTTTCCTATTAACTCTTATTAATATAGGAGGGAGACTCCATTATCTGAGGAATAGGTGTATTTCCCCATAACACCCTGACGAAACAAATACTATGCGACTTAAATAAAACATAGTTTACTTTGACTCGGGTATCCCGAATACGGTTAATAATATTTTCTCTTGATACAATCATTATTTTCCCCCCCTACAATTCGAGACTCACTCATTTACATTACATCTAAATCTTACGACTTGCTTATTTCAACCATTCACCCTTGAAACAAGCTAACTGTTGAGGAGATGAACGCACCTCTCCATAATATAACTTGGACTCGTCCAAGAAGCAGAAATACTGACGCTGAGAAATAGAGAAGGGTAAGATTAAGTGAAAACGAGCCATAGCTCTGACTGTTGGTTTCTCTGCCTTCGGGTAGACAACCACCAGTCTCGGTTCAGACTGGTTGGCAACTGTCTTCCTCACTGGTTCCAGACAGGACTACGCCGAAGAGTAGAGCTTCATCTGGGGAAAATCGACAGCAATCATGACTCTGCCTTTTTCTGAAAATTTTCTGAAAATCAAACCTTTTCGCCTAATCACATGAGTTTTTTCTGTACAAAGGTTGCCTTTTTTTTCCCACAAAATAGCCCAAAATGTCTAATTTCACTATGATTTTGTCGAAAATACCGAGATATAAATTTAGATCAGCAGACCAAATGTGACATCAATATTCAATGCTTGGTCTATTGGCATATTTTCAAAAGTAAATGATGTCTTTTGTTGAGAAAAATTGCTTGGTACAACACAGTGACCCGAATTTCTTAGCAGAAGACGAGCAACTGATTCAATATAATCTGTCTATTTCAGGTCAGTCGAAAACGTGAGTCTAGGTAGAAGCTCTTCTGGAGGTTAGCATCAGCCATGCTGATAGAAGACAACCATGTTCACCTTTACACCATCCTGCAAATTAATTAAAGCAAGATGCATATTGTCTTCCTAAGATCTTTCACAGTTTCCCTGATCACGTATACGTCATCTCTTGGTGTTGTTTTGTTCTCTTCCGACCGCATTTTTCCTTTACGATGACAGATCTAATTTCTTTCTTAGCCATGATGACACATCTAACAGTTAAAGGGTTGACGCCAACAATATCTGCGATCTGTCTCTAAGGCTTGCCAGTGTGTGCGTGAAGCGTTAAGATTTTCGTACGCTTTGTTTAAAGTAACGTCCATGGTAGACAATAGCCGTCAGACAACTAATGAAGAGACAAGACATTGAAGTCTGGGCATGATAAAAAAGTCTGATGCAATCACAGATGACGTAATATTTTTCAAGGTCAAACAAATTTCATCACACACTTCAAAAATACAATCATAATACTGCATATCACTGCAAATGACCTAATCAGAGGAAAAATTAGAAATCGATTACACACTGCAAATTCAGTGGGTCTAAAAACTGACCGTAATGGTAAAAGAAAGGGAACTAAATCTGTTGTTTCAATTAATTTGCCCAAGAGTGTATGATCTATATTTATTTACAATATGTCAAGAAGATTAACATTTAGGTGAGTAAGAAATATGTGTATGTATGTATTTTTATATGTATGTATTTATATATGTATTTATAAAATTATTTGTTTGAACATTATTTTTGATCGATACACGTATTTAAGTAAATTAAATTAAACTATCGCCCGGTTCACACTCCACCCACATCTATTGAACAGGTGAAGAGGCTCATCCCTTGTTTCCTGTTTAGGATGCGGTTTCCGGTTTTTCTCTTTTTTCTAATCTTCTCACTTTTTTTTTCAATTGGAGTAGATAGACTAAACTATCGCCCGGTTCACACTCCACCCACATCTATTGAACAGGTAAAGAGGCTCATCCCTTGCTTCCAGTTTAGGATGCGGTTTCAGGTTTTTCTCTTTTTTCTAATCTTTTCACTTTTTTTTTCAATTGGAGTAGATAGACTAAACTATCGCCCGGTTCACACTCCACACACATCTATTGAACAGGTGAAGAGGCTCATCCCTTGTTTCCTGTTTAGTATGCGGTTTCCAGTTTTCTCTTTTCTAATCTTTTCACTCTTATGTAGCCCCCTGCACATCAGTGGCGTTACCGCCTTGCTTGGGGTGATATGATTAAAAAAAAATATTCTGTTTATAATCAAACAGTATTATATATTTATTTCTACCGGCCTGATTATTTACAATTTTTTTTTGTTATGAAAATGTATGTCATTCGACAGGATTCAAATCTGCAACCTCATATCCACATAGGGGAAGCCACCAATTGATCTGGCGTGTCTTAGACTTCTCGACCACGAATGACGATCAGTCTAAACGATTGAGAGATGTGCCAGATCACTTGGTGGCTTTCCCTATGTGGATAGGGATCGCAGGTTCGAAACCTGCTGAATGACACACATTTTCGTAACAAAAAATTATCGTAAATAATCAGGCCGGTATAAATAAATAGATAATACTGTTTGATTGTAAACAGAATATCGACTTAAATACGAGTATCAATCAAAAATAATGTTCAAACAAATCATTTCAAATTGTCGGTTGTTTATAACCAATTTCGTCAATCTTCGTTAATTTCCGTAATATATATTTATATATGGATGTATTTATATATTAGGACCTTGAATAAATTTTCGGTGATTTTTCATGAAAAGCAATGTTTTATTTACAAAGGTCAGGAAGGTACACGTCACCGAAAAGACTGACTATCACAAATCACTACTTTATCTCATCTTTCTGGAAGCATTTGAATTCAACGTCAGAAAACAGTAAGTCTTATGAGGTTAACCACGATTCGACCCATTTTTGGCATTTCATAAGAATGAAAGTGCTGCTCAGCTCGGCCATGTGCTATCGACCGAAAAAAATGACAACCGGACTCGGCAATATCCTGTGAATACGGCGGGTGGAATAGAACTTTGTAACTATGTAAACGTCTGAAAATAAATTTTCACCCGTTTTCCAACATGTAGTCTAGCGTCGTCGTTTTGCAAAATCACTTTGTCGTGTCTCTGCTCCTACAGCGGCTGTTTGTTCTTCAATACTCGGCTTAGACGCGTCGATTGTAGTCGACAGCGTCCCCCCGTGATGGTTTTGGTCGATTTTCCTCCAATCTTCAACCTTTATTGTTGAAGCGTCTAAAACAATCTCGGCATGTTGTTTCCGACAGGGCATGGCTACCGTAAATCTCAACACGAGTTCTGTGTGCTTAAGCTGCAGATTACTTTTGTATAAAATAGTGCAGTAAAATTACATTTAAAAACACATTTTTTGGCATGAGATTCGACATGTTTAACGCTATGTATGCATATATATAAATGAATAATATGTGTATAAAAGAAGATTTGACAATGTCTGTGAGAAAAGGAGCGCCATTACGGAATTCACTCTGCCAGAATTTTGGAAACCGCATACTGTGTTTCTTGGCATTTGCGAAATCCGGACGATGAGTTTTGTTTTGGGGTTCATTAAGCTGATTGTTTGTTGGAGCTTACATTCGTTTGCGCCTGGTTTCTTAGGCAGTGCTATGAAAACAGATCTGCTTCTGGTACATCATCACTTTTCTAGATTTCATTTATTATCTCTGTGAACTTGTCTACGCTGAAATCGTCTAAGGCTGTCAACATCTTCATTACAACTCCGTCTGGTCTTGCTGCTTTGTTTCTTTTCAATTGGGGCCAGTGCAGCTTTCAATTCGGTTTTTAATATTTCTGGGCCGCCATTATTTCTGTGTATTGCCGGTTGTTCTCATTCGTCAAAGAAGAGAATTCCAATATATACGTCCCATCTATGATTTATTTGTCTTTCTCTATAATCGATATGAGATATTTATCCTTGGATATATGCGTACTATTGACGAGCATGTCTTTTCTCCTGTTAGTTCTATGCATATCTCATTTATTTGGGATACTCAATCATGTATTCACTCTACGATGTTACTTCCTTTATGAGAATAACATCGGTCAATTTTCTATCAATTTGAAATTTGTCAACCATCACAGGCATTCTCTCCTTTAAGGCCAGTTTTGGAAAACATCTGTAAAGGTTACAATATTGGATACATGTAAGAGCAAATTCTTAAGATGGCAAGAGCTTTGAATGAACGAAATCAATATAGACACAGCCATATTTCAGTGCATGAACAAGTAAACATAATTAGGGATGTACTCAAATACACAAGCAAAAAACACTAATGTACGCGATAATTCGTAAGTGTTGGTGGTGCGCACCTAAATCAAACGCGAGAATTCGTAAATTCCATTTACATTTTTTTTTCATTTGCTTCCATCTTTGAATGTGAATCTTCTTTCGTTGAGCCATTCTTATTTCTTATGTTTGCATTTGTTCCTATTTCCTTGTGTAGTTTTCTCTGTTTTTTTTTTTTTTCATATCTTGATATTGTTTTTCGTAAACCTTTCCATCATGTTGAGAATCTCATTTGTGATCCATTCATTTTTCTTTCTACGTCCATTTTCCTTTGGGATGATGCCGTTTGTGCTGTCAGTAAGGCTTCTCTGTGTCCCATTCTGAGTATCCGTTTCCATTTTGTCCCTGGTATCCACTTTTCAAACTGTCTATATATTTTTCCTTTAGATTCGGGTCGTTTAGAAATCCATTATATTGCAATTTGGCTGCTGTGTTAGACTTTTTCTGTTTCCTTAGTTTAATTTTTAAGTTTTTTTATAAACTTATCGCCCCAAGCAAGGCATTATACTCCCACTGTTGTGCAAGGTGTTACATGGGGGAAAGTTATGAGAAGAGGTGACAGAATAAAGGGGGTGTCAGGAAGCAGATAGGAGAGAGATGAGAATACTACAGAAATGAGATGAGAGCATGAGAGAGAGGGTGCAAGTTAGTGAGATAGGAGAGGACTATTGACTTTACATTGAAATTCTTGGAGATTGTTGCTGTCGGGGAAGTAAATGGAAGAGAATTCCACAGGTAGGAAGTGCGAGAAAAGAAGCTATTGGAGTAGAAGTAGGAGTTTATATTTTATTGGTTTCACAGTAAAAGGGTGGGACCTTGTTGTTAATATTGCGGCTGGAGTAAATTTCGTATATAGAGGGCACTAGTGAGCAGAAACCGTGAAAGTATTTGTAGAAGAGACACGGGGAAACCACACTGCGCCGGTGAGAAAGTGACTGTATCCGAGCTGCTAAGTCGGGATCGATCACATTGGAGATTCTCCAGTGAATTTTGTCAAGGACCCCTAGGTGGATAGCAGTAACACCCGACCAGATATGGCAGCAGTATTCAATGCACGGGTGGATGGTAGATTTGCATATGTACAGGATTGTTTCATCCGGTAAAAACTTCCTCGCCCTACACAGAGAACCGACCTTCTTAGCAGCGGATTTAGCTATGGATTCTATGTAGGCATTCCACTTGAGGTCTGCTGCGAGAGTTAACCCGAGGAGGCGCGGTGTTTTACTTTCAGAGAGACTAGCCTGATCTATGCTAATGGGGGGCAGGAGAGGCTGTCCGTGATGGTTAATAGATAGCAGCTCCTTCAACAAGGAGGTGGTCGCTTTCGCAGTCGGCACTTGAATGGGGTCTGCAGAGGACAACTGCCTTTCTGAATCTCTGGTTGATAGTCATGTAGTGGGTTTTGTTTTTAACTTTTTCTTCTGGGATTCTTCATGTTCATAATCGTATGGATCTAGGTGTTCGCTATAACCTAATCATTTGCTCTGCATCATGGCACCCATTTTTACGGAATCCTAGTCAGAATTTGTCAAATATTTTCTCTTTTCACTCGTTGACTACTTCGGCATTCAGGTCTACCATATATTTTTTCTTATTGAAACTGAGCTTCATTCCACATGGAACCTTGATACCAATCTAGTAAAACACTTAAATCCACGTGGACTGGGTACCAGGCAAAAAAAAAAAAAAAGCACGCATGAACAAGAAAGGATTTGGTTCAAAATTCCAGTCACCTGACGAAGGCCGGTCGAAACGTTATCCTTATGAAAATCAAGTTGAGCACAAAATCCTAACAATATAACTAAAGAAAACTGTGAGTTAAATATATGTGAGTTTATATATGTGAATATATGTATATGTGAATATATTGTTAACTATAAGAGACAATTAATGTCAATTATGTTTAATCATGAGTCGTTCTAAACATCGTATTTTGGCTTTAATTTCAGATGAAAATAAAGACAAAAATCCTCCAAAATTTGGATAATTTTTTAAGTTGGTTCTAAGCTTTCGGCTCACATGAGCAATCTTTAGAGAGGTTACATGGGCGCTAACATAAAAACATCCACCATCAAAGACGATTTTATCGTGTGTTGACATAAAACTTTGCTAACCAACGATAAGAGTTACCAAATAGCAAACGCAGTTCGTAAATTTTTAATGCGGTTTTATGACTTCAGACCGCGTAGGAACTCGAAATGTTAACAGAACCATATATTTAAATGCAATATAATGTGTTAAGACCAGATTTAAACGTGATTTTATTAAGTGTGCGTTGTTTGAATTTAATGTAGATGGCCTCCAAAATCTGAAGGTTCTTTTAACTGTGTGTATGAGTGAGGATTATTATATTGTTGACTAAAATCTGTTTGATATTACCTACATGGCTATGTTTTTCTATAAAATGTTGTTTAATTGTACTCTGATCAGAAAGGTGACAGGTTAGTCTACGGGAGAGCGTTGTTGTAGTAAAATTTGCTGGTGGATGTTTTTATGTTAACGTCCATCTAACCTCTCTGAAGATGGCTCATGCGAGCCGAAAGCTTAGAACCAACTTAATAAAAAATTATACACATCTTGGAGAATTTTTGTCTTTATTTTCACCTGAAATTAAAGCCAAAATACGATGTTTAGTACGGCTTATGATTAAACATGATACACATTCATTTTCTCTTTTATTTAACAGTATATGTTTAGAAAATTATCTGCTGCCTCGATACACTAAATGTGTATATAGGTGAATATATATGATATCATATGAATAAGAAAATAAAGTTGAAGGCAAAATCCGAATAATGTAACTAAAGAAAACTGTGAGTTGAATATATAAATCGTAATTCAACAAGATGAGAGAATAAAGTAAAAGAATAAAGCAGAAAACGTATCTCAATCTAACACGTTTCATTTATATTAAAACTTCTTCAGAGATTGAGGAAAGTGAAATAAAGAGAAATTATACTGATATATTGTGAGTTAGTGTTTATTCTTATTAGTCGGATATGTGTCACGTGTACTAAAGCAATAGATAATTATTTTTAAATGTATGTGCGGGGAATATTTTTCGTATGTGTAGGTATGTATAGAAACGCTTGTTTGTTTTCATGTATGTATGCATATTAATAAGCAGAAAATGTGAGAAAAAATGTGGAAAAAGTGTGGAAAAGTTGTACAAATACTACTTCTTTTATTCAATGTTTCTTCTATTTGGAATATACTTTCACAAATGTAAGAAAAACTGAATAAAAAGCTTAATCACAGTACCTTGTCAATCGCCTTTGATAAAATGAGGTACTGTTGCCCAAATACGGAATTATATATATAGTCATCAGATAGATATGTTTCGCTCATCAATACGGTTAGGCATCCGATTGCTTCTAGTCCGGATTGAAACCCAACCGACTTAACATCAGTCGGCGATTCTACCTCCGAAGCGCTACGGGCGCTCGGTAGAGGAAGGCGGGCTTTAGAGTGTTATATATAATGTATACACATGCCAGTAGCCGAGAATGTTCAAATTCATTACTGAATGAACGATGCGTATATATATATATATATATATATATATATGTATTTGTACAACTTTTCCACACTTTTTCCACATTTTTTCTCACATATATATAATTAATATTTTTTTGTTTTGGATCGTTGCTGATGAAGGGAGAGTTTTTTGACTGAAATAGGTATTCAAAGAAATGTAATTTCAGAATTTATTGATGTATAATATATATATATATATATATATATATATATTATACATCAATAAATTCTGGAAATTACATTACAGAATTTATTGATGTATAATATATATATATATATATATATATATATATTATACATCAATAAATTCTGGAAATTACATTTCTTTGAATACCTATTTCAGTCATAAAACTCTCCCTTCATCAGCAACGATCCAAAAGAAAAAAATATTAATTTAAATATGTTACAATATTCACAGACTGGAATGAGCTCAAAAAGATATCCATACACAGGTAGTTAAAAAAAAAGCCGGGATTAAGAAAGAAAAAATATTTGAAAGTTGTCCAGACATAAAAAAAGGGTAGAGACAGGGATTCATGTCTCGATATTAGAGGAAAACGTTTTCATTCCATCTGTATTTAAGAATAAAGCTTCAAAATTTAACCGTGTCACAAAAATAAGAAGTAGTGGGGGATAGTAAAAGAAGTGATGGAGGAAAAGAAAAAAGAAAAGACATATGGGGTTGACAAGGGGAAGTTAATGAAGAAATAAGATATAAAAATATTCAGTAGCCGAGATGACAGGGTTTCAGAGGGAGAAAGGAAGGGAAAAGCTAAATATATATATGATTTTTGAGGGGATTTTATCTATATACACTTCCTTTTTGGGATTTAATATATATATATATATATATATATATATATATATATATATATAAACCGGACATATATATATATATATATATATATTGAAACCCGACATTTCGGTCGGGTTTCAATCCTGGGTAAAAAAGCAATGGGAGTCTAACCGTACTGATGAGCTGCATCCGAGATGCAATTTACGTCACTATATATATATATATACATATATATATATATATATATATATATATATAGTGACGTAAATTATTAAATATACATATGATGGGGCACATATGAATAATATTAATTTTCAAGTGTTAAAAAAGCAATGCTCAATGTATGAACAGACCTGTATCCTGTATTATATATATATATATATATATATATATATATATATATACATATATATATATTAATAAATACATATTATCTTACGTCTATGGCACGACTCAACGTTTCATGCGTTATGCAATCATCAGGTGCATATTTCAAACTGACAGTGTAATAAAATTGAATTTAAATTCACTAGTTGTTATGGGAATTAAATTTTTTAAAGTTAAGTTACTGCTTTTTTAATGACAAGATTAAAATTTTAAATATTCCAAGGTTACATGTAGATAAAAATTAAAAAATTAAATTTAAAACTTAACCTTAAAATTAAAAATGCTAAATATCAAAAATTTAAAAAAAAAATGCAGGGAAAAGAATTCAAAGGGGCGTAAGTCATGGAAACGTAAAAATTTAAATATTCAAATATTACATATTGATAAGAAATTAAAATTTTAAATAAAATAAAATAAAATATAATAAAATAAAAATAAAAATTATGAATTAAAACTAAGATTTCGAATTAAAATTAAAAATTAAAAAAAAAAGGCAGGAAAAAGAAGTGTTTAATTCATAATGGTTAAATTTAATATTGTGGTTAAAAGAAAGAAAGAAAGAAAGAAAGAAAGAAAGAAAGAAAGAAAGGGGCAACGTAGAGGAATCTATATCAATTTGAGTCTAAGAATGTAAGTATATTGTTCTATGACAGCATGTGGTCATTAAATCACATTTTTAATTAAGCAGATCAGGATTATTGATATGGTTTATGATGAGAAGTATTTCTAAAAGGCATAGATTATATTTATCTCCTCTTCCATTGTAATGTTTAGATTTGTGATTGTTAAATCTTGTCTTCCACCTGTTAGAAGTGCTTCCAAAGTAAAATTTAACATCATTATCTTCCGAATGAAATCGATCTCTATGAACAATACTTTCAGAAATGCAGATTGTAAAAAATATTTTGTATTTTTAATTTTAATATGAAGTTTTAAATTTAAAATTAAAATTTTTATCTACATGTAACTTTAGAATATTTGAATTTTAAATCTTGTTATTAAAAAGTACTAACTTACATTCATAAGATATACATCCCATGAACATCGAGAGAATTTAAATTCAAATCTATTAAACTGTCAGTTTGAAATCTGCACCTGATGGTTGCATAACGCATGAAACTCCGGGTCGTGCCATAGACGTAAGATAATATGTATATTTATGCTCTAAAAAGTCTGCTTACTTCCACCGAACGCCCATAGCCCAGGGGTAGAGTCGCCGACTGACGCCATTTCGGTCTGGTTTCAAACCTGGGTAAAAAAGCAATCGGAGTCTAACCATACTGATGAGCTGTGATACAGCGAAACAGATCTGTCTGCGGATGACAATATTTACGCTCTCAAACCCTGATTGAGCACTCTGGAAAAATAGTAGACTTTGATAAACAGTAGCTACTCTGGCATGTACACATCGCTTATTCAGTGAAATGAATTATAGCGCTCTAGCTATTGGGAGCGTATAATATGCGCTAAAAAGTCTGCCGAACGCCCATAGCCCAGGGGTAGAGTTGCCGACTGACGACATTTTGGTCGGGTTTCAATCCTGGGTAAAAAAGCAATCGGAGTCTAACCGTACTGATGAGCTGTGATACGGCGAAACAGATCTGTCTGCGGATGACAATATATATAGTCATCAGCAGACATATCATTTTCGCTGTATTACGGCTCATCAGTACGATTCTATCGAGGACTGAAACCCGGCCAAATTGACATCAGTCGGCGATTCTAACTCTGAGCTATGACTGCTCCGTAGAGGAAAGCGAACTTTAGCTTCTTATATACATCATGTATCAATACATTCTGAAATTTACATTCCGTAATCTAAAAGTCTTCTTTTAATATCGAGTCATGAATTTCTGTCTTTCCCCCCTTTTTATGCCTGGACGACAAATTTTTAAATAAATCATTTTCTTTCTTAATCCGCTCCCCACTTTTTTAAATTCTTGTGCCTGGATATATTTTTGGGTTCCTTCCGGTATGTGAATTTTTGTATCATATTTGAATTAATAAATTTTCGTTTTTGATCGTTATTGATGATGCGAGAATTTTCTCGCTGAAATAGCTAATTGGCGGAATGTAAATTTGAAAATTTATTGATATAATATAAATATTTGGCTCTGTAAATAGATAATACTATTTACATCGAGCCCTCCACCTGGATCATTTTTAATATTGATACAATTAATATTACTAGGATCTGATATTTTGGGATTTTACCTGTATATATTTCCTTTTTTATATATAAAATATCTATCTATATATATATATATAGCATGTTTATTTCCGATAAATATTTGTTACGAAAATGTGTGTCATTTGGCAGGATTCGAACCTGCAACCACTATCCACGTAGGGGAAGCCACCAATTGATCTGGTGCGTCTTAGACCTCTCGACATTGAAGAACCAACAATCTAAACAAAATCAAATCAAGCCTATATAACACAATTTTCGATTCACGCAAATAACCATATCTGCTTTGAAATGTATCGTAATGTCAACAAACGTAAACGTTAAGAAAATTAACGAAGATTAAGGAAATATATATAGATATAACAATAATGCACAGGAAGACAGTAAACAACCGCTTTTGAAAGTATGAAACAATAAGAAAAAAATGCTGAATACGATCAGAAGAAAGTAGAGGAAAAATATACTCAATGAACGAGGAATCAAAACCCAGCTACCCGGGTTTCAACCGTTAGGCATTGTCAGGCACGAGAAGTGAGTATATATAAATATATTTTTTTAATCATATCACCCCGAGCAAGGCGGTAACGCCACTGATATGCAGGGAGCTACATAGGACTGAAAAGACTGGAAAAGAGAAAACCGGAAACTACATCCTAAACAGGGAACAAAGGATGAGCCTCTTCACCTGTTCAATAGACGTGGGTGGAGTGTGAACCGGGCGATAGTTTAGTCTATCCACTCCAATTGAAAAAAAAAAGTGAGAAGATTGGAAAAGAGAGAATCGGGAACCGCATCCTAAACAGGAAACAAGGGATGAGCCTCTTCACCTGTTCAATAGACGTGGGTGGAGTGTGAACCGGGCGATAGTTTAGTCTATCCACACAAATTGAAAAAAAAAGTGAGAAGATTGGAAAAGAGAGAACCGGAAACCGCATCCTAAACAGGAAACAAGGGATGAGCCTCTTCACCTGTTCAATAGACGTGGGTGGAGTGTGAACCGGGCGATAGTTTAGTCTATCCACTCCAATTGAAAAAAAAAGTGAGAAGATTGGAAAAGAGAGAACCGGGAACCGCATCCTAAACAGGAAACAAGGGATGAGCCTCTTCACCTGTTCAATAGATGTGGGTGGAGTGTGAACCGGGCGATAGTTTAGTCTATCTACTCCAATATATTTTCTGTGTTTTTTTTTGTTTTTGCATCACGCTCTTTATTTCCTACGTATCTTTCTTTCTTTTTTTCGATTTCCTTTTTCGTTTCCTATCTTTTCTCTCCTCTTTACTTCGAACACAATTTTTTTTTCCAAAAATAAAGGGGGAGTGAGTTTTTCTAAGTTTCTTTTACAAAAATAAAGTTTATCACCATCATTATTAACAACCTGATGAGACATTGTTTTTTCGATGTCGAGACAAAATGTACACTTTTTTAGCAAATTAAAATTTGTACATGTTCTAAACTATAACTTATAATAATGGTAGACTTTGAAAATCAGTAGCTACTCTAGCATCTACGCATCGTTAATTCAGCAATGAATTATAACACTCTCAACTATTGGGCGTGTGTATAATGATAATGTACACGCTAAAAAGTATCCCTCCTTCTACCGAAGGCCCATAACTCAGAAGTAGAATCGCCGACTGACGCCAATTCGGTTGGGTTTCAATCCTGGGTAAAAAGCAATCGGATGTCTAACCGTAGTGATGAGCTGTGATACAGCAAAGCAGATCTGTCTGCGGATGACTATATATATATATATATATATATATATATATATATTGATATATATGTGTGTGTATATATATACTGTTAATTGTAATGAGGCTTAGTGACAAAATTGCTGTTTTGTATTAGTTTCTTTGTAGAAATGCATTTTAGGCAAGCAGATTTTTTCATAAAGTGCTCGATATCAAAATAAGATAAAGCGTTGACAGAATGATTGTGGAGACGTTTGTCACCTGGCTGCAGTGTTATTGTAATCATGCCGACTTATAAATTTCCTGAAGACATAACTGTGATGCCTTCACTCTTCAGGGTTTTGTTCTGCTTGAAGTGTGAAAACCTTAAAATAATGTCCTCACGGAACTTCTAAAGAACAAATCGCAGGTAAGTGAAAAACCTCTCTCATTAATTCTTTCTCTATCTTCCTCTCTCTCTCTCTCTCTCTCTCTCTCTCTCTCTCTCCCTCTCTATGTGTATGTGTGTGTAAAATTTAAGATATAATTAAAATATATCTCTGTAAAAAGACAATATGGATAATGACAAAAAGAAAACTTATCTTAGATCACGCGTTTCGTTCCCTGATAATCACTATCATGGTAAACGTAAGAATTTTATATTACAAGGATTTAGAAATAAAAGTAAAAAAGTCGTTATTTTTCAAAATAGTTTCAAAATAGTTTCACCCTTTTACAGTGAAACCGATAAAATGCAGCCGTAACTTCTACTAACAGTTTCTTTCCTCGCACTTCCCGACTGTGGAATTCTCTTCCAAACGATTGCTTCCCCGACGGCTACAATCTCCAGGAGTTTAAATGTAAGGTCAATAGACACCTCCTAACACACTAACCTGCTCCCATTCTATCAAGCATTCTTCCCATCTGCCCAACCCGCATCCTCGCTATCCTTACTCATCTGTCACCTTCCTCCTGACATTCCCTATGTCTAACCACTCCTTCTCTTTACCTTCCCCTATGTAGCCCCATGCGCAATAGTGGCAGTGGAATGCCTTGCTTGGGGTGAGATGATTAAAAAAAAAATCTCATAACATTTTTACTTTTCTTTATAAAGCGTAACTGTAGATACCCTTGTTAAATGTTTTGTCACCAGTCTATGTATGTTTCCAACCCACTTTAATATGGAATTTTTATCACAACCGGCTCAAGTGAGTTTGCGGTTAAGTAGCTGCTATAGGAATATCAAACCAGGTAGTAAAAATTCAGTATAACATTCTCAATGTTCAGAGAGCTGTCTCTTAGGGCTTTACCTGTTATTCAGTAGGATACTAGGGTAATTACATGACGCCTGAGACATCCCCAAAAGAGTAAGAGCCGGTAGGACACGATTAGTTGCCCATGAACCCGTTAGATTTGACATTGTATCTGTCGAGTGGGCTACCGAGAAATACGCAAGAAGAAAGAAATTGTTAAAACCATTAAAGCAATTACTTAATGAACACCGTATGTACGTTTTCGTTCTAGGAACAAGAAATCGGAGAGCAGAGTTCGAATTCCAGTTGAATTCGTTGAATTCATTTACGTGCAAATACCCTTAGGAAAGGTAGTAATCCGTTCTTTCTCGTTCCAGCTATGGATTAAATAGCCGGATATATTGAGTTCTATAGCTTTGGCTGGGAACCAGTCCACTGCGTATAGTAATGGCAACATTTTGAGAGAAAATCTTCTGCCCAGTCAAAGATGTCTCTTTCGAGTTCGAGGTATGATCGCCCGAGCGTGTATCACATATGGCCCTTAAATGACTGATTTAATAAATAGGTTTATAATAGCTATTTGAGTGTACATTAAGATATGTCGGTGGATCATATTTGTTTTAGCGTTTCAAAGAATAGGAATTCTAAGTGTGAATAATCCATTTTGAAAATAGGAAAACACTACTTACTGATTAAAAAAATAATAATAAAAACGCACACAAACATACACAGAGGGAGGGAGAGAGAGAGAGAGAGAGAGAGAGAGAGAGAGAGAGAGAGAGAGAGAGAGACAAGCAAATTAAGGAGGAAGAAAAGAGTTGGAGATTGTCGAATTCATGACCACTTCCTTTGATTTTCTTCAGCGTATCCATTTAATTTTATTGATTTTCGGTTGGTTAGAATTAATTTTCTTTTTGCAGACATCCCTCGAAGGTAACCGTTTATAACAATTACTGCCGAGAGTGGCTGATGGACGAGAATATATACTATTATTCTGTTCATAAGAATTATAACGATATTGCCCGCTGAAACGATTGATCAAATACAGCATTATTATAAGCTTAAACATTTCACCACAAGATAAGTGATAATGGTACTAAGACGTAAAAGGTTACTGGGAGTGAAAGAAAATAAGAAAATAAAAACATTTAGAAGGACCCGGAAATCAATTGCTACACAGGAAACGTCTACCCCTGTTAAAAATAAAGAAAAAAGTTGGGTGAACTGGACAATAGGCGATACTTATCAGTATAATGCGTTGTGGTTTCATATTGCAACTTCTTTTCTTCATTTCATTTGACGGTTCACAGGAAGAATGAATTGAAGCATAAAAACGTTTTAGTTTTTTTTTATTGCTATATAAACTGCGAAAAAAGTTTCTTGCCAAAATCATCAGATATCAGGATATTTTATTTCATTCTTGTATATTTAGAAAATGTGAAATATAGAATCATATTAGTCCGTTTCAGTCTATCTATAAGAATTGTGGATCGTGTGATTTACTTCATATAAGGAATCGCAGGAAGTGATGAAGATTTTTATTTAGGACTGATAGAAAGGACATAAAATCAGTGTGCAAGCCGATGTTTATCTTAATCATTTTTGTTTTGTCCCCTTACATTATGTTAAAAAGTACGGGAGAAGATGACCAAGAACTGCATGTAAATGATCACTTGCAGTTGTGGTAGAGAATATAAAGGCGAAACATGTCACCCACTAAAAGTTTTTTTTCCGAAAGAGGTTTCGAAACGATCTAGTGAGTGGGGAAACAATGAGATCTGGTATGGTTGATTATTTACGCAGGAAAAAGAGAGATCATCAGCTTCATCCTATTGTTTAAAAGTTTTGGCTTGTGAATTTGGTGTCATAGTGGTTGTTCGTTAAATCACTGGGTCGGTAGTGTGTACTTGTAATTAGTGGAAACAGGCGATTAATAACTAAATAGTACTAAATAACATAAGAACTAGACGATATCGTATCATGTGCAGTGAAAGAAGAACAGTCCACTCTAGTAGATAAAATAAAGAGATCAGTGCCGAATCCACTGTAGATTATCCATATACTTAAGAAAGGCTTAAGAAATATACTGTTAATTGTAATGAGGCTTAGTGACGAAAACCCTAATTACCATTTTCTTCTATTTTCTTTCGTCTGGTCATCAATATATATGCAGTCTATCGAAAATTATTTTTCTGCCTTTTTGCTTTTCTTCAATTTATTAGCCCTTTATATAGTGTCAAACCTCTACAGAAGGATACTGAGGATACCATGAACGAGTATGTGAGCAACGGTGAGGTTTTGAAGAGGATGGAAACGAAAAGGAAACTGATATCAAAATCAGGAAAAGATAGATGAACTTTCTGGGACAGCTAATAAAGAAGGATGGCGTGGAGAATTTGATACTCACAGGAGAGATAAATGGAAGAAGAATCAAGGGGCACAACGGGCGAAATGATGAGGAAAATCGTTCGAATATAAATAGAGTAAATTATCCTGCTCTTTTAATATTCCCTTTTTCCTTGTCTGAAGTTCTTCTTCTACGTGACGTACTTCTTCAGGACATAGGCAATCATGGCCTTCAGCATCTTATCCCTAGTAGCTATTAACACGCTTCTCTTGTTTCCCCTCCCAAACCCTGATCTGCAATTCATTTGCTCAAGCCCATCAAGTATGTCATGCACTGATTTCCCTTGATTCTTCTTCCATTTCCCTCGCTTCTTCTTCCATTTATCTCTCCTGTGAGTATCAGATTCTCCACGCCATCCTTCTTTATTAGCTGTCCCAGAAAGTTCATCTATCTTTTTCTGATTTTGATATCAGTTTCCTTTTCGTTTCCATCCTCTTCAAAACCTCACCGTTGCTCACATACTCGTTCATGGTATCCTCAGTATCCTTCTGTAGAGGTTTGACACTATATAAAGGGCTAATAAATTGAAGCAAAGCAAAAAGGCAGAAAAATAATTTTCGATAGACTGCATATATATTGATGACCAGACGAAAGAAAAGAGAAGAAAGTGGTAATTAGGGTTGTCGTCTGACGCAGAGGTGAAAACAAAGCGACCACCTGGTTTTGGTCAAGACTGAAATTAAGTGATACTATATTCTAAAAGCCCTAAGAAAGAATAGATAATACTTTTACGACCATAGAAAACGAGCGACCAGCTTAGATAATATTTTTACGACCACTGAGCATCCACTGAGAGTAAACTTCAGTCAATTGATAAAAACTAAATTCAAGACCAGACAGATTTCCAGATGAGAATAGAAAAGAAGAGTAATTAAATTTTTCGTCTCCAGAAATGCAATAAAACCTCTCAAATGTAGGAATTGTCCCCCTTTTTGGCACTTTTCGGCGAAAGGGATTAAAATGATAAATACCACACACAAGGGCACGATAAGAGAAAATTTCGGAGCGATAACTAAAATTTGGCCGTTTGGGCTATATCACGTCTCCACACACTCCTGGCAGTGATGGTGAGAGTTACTCTCACTAAGTAGGAAGGAGACGAAGTTTAATCAGATCATCAAAGCGGAAAAGGTTCAGGTACGATTTCAGGGAAGTCTTAGAGACGTTCCACGTCTCTCGGGCAGTGATGGTGATAGGCACTCACACAAAACAGGAAGGGGACTGGTTTGATCTTGTGACCAAAAGAAGAAAGTAGAATTCCAAGGAGAGAGGAATGACCTTCTCTATATTTAGACATGTGTAGGGAGAGCGCTCGTTTGTTATTTAGGGAACGCTGGCATTCCCAGAGCACATCAGTCCCCACACAGCCCTTGTACAGGGATCCTTAAAAAGACCAGAACGCCGATCAGAGACAGTTCGTCCGGCCACCGAGAGAGAGGTGATTAGGCGGGCCAGGAAGCATTCAATGGTCATCTTCTATAAGAGAGATTTAACGCAAAGAGGTGAAATTAGACACACGGTGGAGACCAGACTGATGACACACGGTGGTGACAGTCTAAAGAGACCCGTCGGAGACATGACACACGAATGGATTCGACGGCGGACGTGAAGAGACACGAACCGAAGACCAGTGACCGGGGAGACCAAAGAGAGAGAGAGAGAGAGAGAGAGAGAGAGAGAGAGGAGGCCTTCGTTTTACCTGATCTGTTGCCATTTGCTGCCCTGAAGAAAAACCTCTGATTTAAACCTTGTTCCAGAGTCTCGTTAAAAACCAAACAGCAAACCCCGTGTCACGATAACCGGGAAAGGTCGATAGTGATTGCATGAAGATATATAGTCCTGCTAGAAACATCAATAGCTGTCCTAACCACATTTTATACAAGAATTGTATATAAATACATTTCATTTATCCAATTATTTTTGTGTGTGATTGTACTCTGACTGAACCGTCCCAAGTCATTGATTCCAGTCAATCATTCGGACCAAGCCAGTCTTGCGATCAATCAACACAATTCGTGAGCGAGACAAGGCTTGGGCCGAAGCGATCAATTCCACGACCAGCTGAAGGTGTTGTATATCCATAAACAACAAACACGTATATATATAAAAATATATGACTTATATTTTTATTGAAGAACGATGGACCGTGTAGCCTAGTGAACAGAGAGTGAGAGAGCGCTCTTCTAAGGGTTGACGGGGTGACGGGGGAGTGTCGTCATATCTGTTGCTCCCCTGTCTGCCTCTGTCTAGACTCGTCTCTCTGACTGGCGAATCCGTGTTTTCGCACTCTTTATATATCTTCCAAAACCGGGACTTGTTTCTTCCGGCTTTGCCTTGATCACGCGACGCCCACGCGACGCCTACGTAATTCTCAGAGACACCTGTTCTGTCTGCCTCTTGTAGCCATTTCCGCTACTGCCGGAAATAAGGTCAAACAAACATCCGTTCCTTTCAACGACCGGAAAACACCCCCGCTTGCTCAGCTTCCTCGGGTGGGGCGGGATTGTTATATTACATTTCTCGCCCACCCATTTTCCAAAATGTTCACCTAAGAACATTTTAAGCGCAACACCCTCACTCTCCTCCCCATGCCACACAAGCCCGACAATTATATAAAACATGTGCACGCCAAAACAACAAAAGCATGTGCATGCCGAAACAAAAAAAAAAAACAAAAAAAACAAAAAAATATATAGGGGAGCCTACATCGGCAACCCAACAATGTTCGTGTCCATCTTGAAAATTGTTCTACCAGCTCGATGTTTCATTGTTCCTTTTTTTTCTTTTTTTTTTCTTTTTTTTTAATATCCATTTGATCACGCGACGCCCACGCGACGCCTACGTAATTCTCAGAGACACCTGTTCTGTCTGCCTCTTGTAGCCATTTCCGCTACTGCCGGAAATAAGGTCAAACAAACATCCGTTCCTTTCAACAACCGGAAAACACCCCCGCTTGCTCAGCTTCCTCGGGTGGGGCGGGATTGTTATATTACAAAGGGACTGATCTTGAATACGGACTGGTCCTGGGATGTACGTCATAGAAGTCCATTTCGTTTGCTTCAAGGCTTTCCTTCGTCTTTGATGAGGTTTTCTAGCATTCGCTGTCATATTGAATGACAGACATCCCACGTAACTTTCCACATTTCTTTCGTTTGTTTCCAACAAAATTTTCCTGTCTCTCAATACACTTCTCAGCTTTCGGAATGCATCTATGGCCATGCTAATACGCCTTCGGATATCACTGTCGCACTTTCCGTCCTCTGTTAGAGCCTTTCCCAAATATTTAAAATTCTGTACCTGCTTGATTTTAGTACCCGGGACTGTAGTTGGCATTTCGGGTTCCTCTTTTTACTGGTGACCATGCATTCAGTTTTCTTGTAGTTTATATGTATTCTTTTCTTTTCGCTTTCTTCAACTACCTTCTGTAAAAGGTTACGTAGTTTCTTTTCCGTGTCTGCTATCAGAACTGCATCGTCTGTGTATCTTATATTCTTCAGATTGTGGCCGATAATGACGAATACTGACAGTGTCTCTTTGTATCGCTGAAAGAGATCTGGCGAGAAGGCACATCCTTGTCTTACACCCCTTTCCATCTTTGTATATCTGCTGAACTCATTTACTGTACCTATATGCTGGTGGTTTGCTCCCAGTACAGATTCATGATTATTCTAATATCTCTCCCGAAGGCGTCAAGGTTGCCGAGTATCTCTATCAAATTTTTCTTACGTACTTTGTCATCCTGTTGCCGAATCATTTTCTCTTTCACAAATATGAGCGTACCGTCCTTGGAGTTTTATACACTCTTGATGGGCATGTCTTTTATTAAGTATTACTTTCAAACAAAAGTGAATGTTTCATCGCAAATCCAAATGGATCGGTCGTTGTTTACCTGACAGCGAAGTTCTTTATAAACACAGTTTGGGTGTACAGGATTATATTAGACAAATATGGTTTCTCACCTAAAATTATCACTTCTTTTATGTGCCCTGTTTTTTCATGACGTAGGCGATCACGGATCTCAAGCTCTTCCTGCCCTTTGCAGCTCTTAACACCTCTTTATCCCTGCTGTTTTATCTCCTTGCTTAAGCCCACGAAATATGTTACCCACTGTTTTCCCATGTCTCTCATTCCTTCTATCTGCTCTGTGAGTATCAGATTCTTCAAGCGGTCCTTCCTCATTGCCAGTCACAGAAACTTCAGCTATCTCTTCCTGATTTTAAGTATAGGGTTGCTTTTCGTTTCCATCCTCTCCAAAACCTCATCGTTTGTCCAAAATAATTATGCAGATTCATGGGTTCGATCCATGGTTTACTAATATTATCGAAATCAATGAGGTGCCGCTCGGTTAAGTTTATGTCCACTAAAAACATGATTAATCGACACACACACACACACACACACACACACACACACACACACACACACACACATATATATATATATGTATATATATATATGTATGTGTGTGTGTGTGTGTGCAACTTCTACTCCAACAGTTTCTTTCCTCGCACTTTCCGACAGAAGTTTCAAGGTTGCAGTTCTTACAATAGTGCAGAAAATCGATAATATATATATATATACATATAAAAGTCAAGATGTTTGTGTGTGTATGTCTGTTTATCTGCCTATATGTCTGTATTTTTTCAGCCCTTTTATTTTAGTTTTTTATTCGGGTTTGGCTCTAAGTAGGTATAATTGTAGTTCTTAGTCTCAGCCATGATATCATTTACTCAGAAGACTTATTTAGCCTTCGAAATTCAGTTTGTGACGGAAAACTTATTTGACATTGATAGCGGAAATCAAAATTTAACTTGCATCCATTCATTTTTCTTACAATCTACGGTTTTGCTTTAACGGGAAACAACTATTGCTTTTTAGTCTTTCATGCCAACGTCCAAAGAGTCTGAGCTCCGGAACCATGGATTAGTTTTAATGCTTTCATTACACCCGAGCAACGCCGGGCTATACTGCTAGTGTTCAATAATACTAGGATGAAGCGACGTTTCGTTGCGCGCATACATTAAATATTCAATAATACTTACGAGGATCATGCGGCGTTGTTTTGCATGCTCCCATTATACTTAATACAAAAATCTAGCGGCGTTGTGTCACATACTTACATAATGTTTTCAATAACCTTAACGAGGCTCATAGAAAAATCTCTGGAAGACACTCTGCTTAAAAGGAGACTCCGGTGGTTCGGCCACGTGCTGCGCCGGCCTGGTGATGAATTTGTCCGTAAACTGGTGGCGCCCAACGCACCCACTGGTTGGAGGAAGCGCCGAGGTGGTCAACTCAAGATTTGGCTCGCTACTGTCAAAGCAGACATGGAGCTCGTGTCCAGTCCTCGCGATTTTGGTGCCCGAAGCTGGAACCGTGAATGGATCATGCCGCCGATTCTGCTGCCGATCGACGAAGCTGGATGACCTTGACGCGCGATGCGGTTCACTCCATTGGAGCCGGCTCAACCCACTACGGGTGAATGCCGTTGCAAGTAAGTTACAAGTAAAGACGAGGCTCAAGTGGCGTTGTGTTGTGTGCTTACGTAATATTTTCAATAATACGAGGATCAAGTGGCCTTGTGTTGCCTGCTTCTATGATATTTTCAATAATACGAGGATTCCGGGGCGATCTGTTGCATGCTTACATAATATGTTCAATAATCCTAGTATCATGCCGCGTTGTGTTTAATGCTTAGGCAATATGTTTAATAACACGAGTATAAAGAGGTGTTGTGTTGCGTGCTTACATAATATTTTAAAGAATCAAGCGGCGTTTTGTTGCGTGCTGAAAATATATATTTATTAATACTTACGAGGATCAAACCGGATTATGTTACGTGTTTCTATAATATTTTCAGAAATACTTACGTTTTGTTGTGTGCTTACATTTTCTTTTCAATAATACGGGTATCAAGCCATCCTGGGCATGACGGTAAACTCCATCCGGCAGCAAGATTGGGAGGTTGTGAGAAGCATGGAACCACTTTTTAATTGCTGTTGTTCTCAGGTCTACCCTGACCCGGAGTAGTATCACCTGTTAGGATCCTAGCTATGGGACAAATAGTTACCCTCCAAACTGGGATCAAAACACTACGAAATTATAAGAATACATTTTTATAGAAATATATACATAAAAATAGACTTTTATAGAAAAAAATACATTTTTGAAGAAAAATTATTACCATAACACATTTTTGAAGAAAACAATTATTCTCAGTTATTTTGAATACAAAACTAGAAGACATTTTCAGTTTTCTAAAATAAAAATTAAAAAAAAAATTAAAATCTGATTAAATCAACCTTTTTACTATAACCGAACATTAAAAAAATACCTTAAAACCCCATCTTTCAGCATTAAATAACACACAGAAGTTGATATGCCGTTAAACAAAACTAAAACTCAAACGGGAATCAAGCGGCCTTGTGTTGCGTGCTTGCATAATATTTTCAATAGCATGAGGATAAAGCGACAGTATCTTGCGTACTTCTCTAATGTTTTTATTACCACGAGGTTTAAGCTGCGTTCTGTTCCGTGGTTACATAATATTTTCAATAATACTTACGAAGATCAAGCGTACGTTGTGTTTCTCGCTTCCATATTATTTTCTTTAGCGTAATGTTCAAACACCTGATATAGATGATCCATAGTGAATCGAACGTATACGTTTACACACCTACAGATAGCAATCATTTTTTTTTGTGAACCATTTTAAATTCAGCTTCTCGCACAACTAGCTAGAAATACTTTTTTGCAGTTGACCTGACTTGAATCGTCGTCTGAGTGACCTCCTTTCGAAAAATAACGTCTTGCTTTGCAGAAGACGCGTAACAGATGGCAAGAAAACCACAAGATTACACCTCGTTATCTATAATGGTTTTGTCGTCGCTCTACTTTCTCCATTCACCGATGTCCACTTTGTCATATAAGTTGTTACACGAAAAAATATATAGAAAACAACACTGTCAAATTTTCATTATTTAAACTTTGACGACTATCCTCATCTTTGTTGTTACTGTCACGACGTTTCGGACGTTGTGACATCCAGACTTCATCAGGTATTTGCCATTCAAACAATTTCAAATTAAACATTTTATTTAATACACAGGGGTAGATCAATCTCTTTCTACTGCCCACTTTTAATCCAGTAGGCTCGTGGGACAATACAGAGTCTAACCGAGAGTCTTAAACCTGCTGTTGACATTACTGCTGCTTGTTATGCTTGACTGCATTCACGGAGCCTTTTTTTACTACTGCTGTTACTTTCACTAGAATCGTTCTGTTATATTTTTCTGCATTTTTTAACAGATCCCATGTTGTATTTATTTCGATACTAGGCCTATAAAAATTTACCTCAATGTCTATCATAGGTGATGATGCTTTTAGAAGGTTAACCACTCAGCTGATGAAAGCCGGAGGGCAAAAGTTCAAAACGCTGTGATAACAGCGACAAAGATGAAGACAATAGTTGAGTTTAAATAAAGTAAATAATGTTAATCTCTAATCCAAGACATTTAGAGTGATATAATGTCTAAGATAAACAAAATTCTGTTAGGCTCTACAAATATTAAACATTAATAAACAACATTAAACATAGACTATGTTTTAATATGTCTGACGCTGATTTCTCTCTTCCCCTCTGTCTGCCTTGGGAGTAATACATTCACCAAACTATCCTGCCTCATTACATATTCCAGGAACCTTATCTGTCTCTTCCTGATGTTAAGTATATGTTTTCTTTTTAATTCTTTCCAACATCTCGTTGTTGCTCACATGCTGGATTCATGGTATCCTTAGCATCCTTCTGTAGAGCCACATTTCTGCTGTCTCAGCATCTCCTTCGTTTTTGAGGAGCTCGTCAAACATTCACTGCCATACAGAAGGAAAGATAGCATATATTTCTTTGTCAATTGCCATCCCCATTCTACATGACTCCCACCTCTCTCTTACCCTTTCTACAACATCACCAGTACTGTTTTCCTTTTTGTTTTTCCTCCCCTCTCATTGTCACTCCCTGCACCCTAGTAGCAGTACTGCCTTGCTTGGGGTGAAAAGATTATAAAAAATTACAATAATAGTTTTGCAGTTTGTCTTATCGATTTATTACATAAAACAGCCTATTTGAATGACTGGTGTTTAATTTTCAACATCGGATAAATAACCATGCTGAGATTGGGTTGAAGCACCTCACAATATGGAGATTCATCGAAGGGTTGCAAAAGGCACAAAGTAACAAATATGCATTTTTCGAGAAATCAGTTAGAGGTCATCACCCTTCTAAGTTGAAGAAATCTATGAAGGCGGATGGAAGAATTTTGCAGATTTTTTTTCACTACGATCTACAACTGAATATTTCAGGGGAATTGCAGATGCTTGCTTCCCTGATAGCTACAATCTCCAAAAGTTTAAATGTAATATCAATTGCTATCTTCTATCATCCTGACACCAACCTTACTCTTACCCTTTCTACAACATCACCAGTACTGTTTTCGTTTCTGTTTTCCCATTCCTTCTATTGTAACACCCCTGCACACCAGTGGCAGTATTAGTTTGCTTGGGGTGAAACGATTATAAAAAAAAGTAGACCGTTAATAAAAATGATCCTTTTATCAAACGTGATGGAAGATCTTAAAGACACTGTTATGAGATTTTCTTATCTTTCGGTTTTCTGGTTAGCGTTTAAAATAAAGATTTTAGAAGAACTGTTTACAGTTTATGAATAACGGTTACTTTCTTAAAACAATTGTCCACAGGTTTTAAACAATAGCCCACAGGTTCTGAAAAAAAGGAGCCCAGGTTCTGAATAAAAAATCTACGAATAATCGTCCACATACTGGATTCATAAAAAAATCTACGAATAATCGTCCACATACTGGCTTCATAAAAAAATCTACGAATAATCGTCCACATACTGGATTCATAAAAAATTCTACGAATAATCGTCCACAAACTGGCTTCATAAAAAAGGACTACTGTTTCAGAATGGTTCCAATTTTCAGGATAATAATCTCCAGTTTCTGAAGAAAGAAGGGTCACAAGTAGTGACTAATGGTATACATGTTCTGAATAACGGTCCATAGCTTTTGAACTAAAGGGACTAAAGGTTTTGAATAACAGTTCATTGCACATGTTGCGAATAACGGTCCATAGCTTTTGAACTAAAGGGACTAAAGGTTTTGAATAACAGTTCATTGCACATGTTGCGAATAACGGTCCATAGCTTTTGAACTAAAGGGACTAAAGGTTTTGAATAACAGTTCATTGCACATGTTGCGAATAACGGTCCATAGCTTTTGAACTAAAGGGACTAAAGGTTTTGAATAACAGTTCATTGCACATGTTGCGAATAACGGTCCATAGCTTTTGAACTAAAGGGACTAAAGGTTTTGAATAACAGTTCATTGCACATGTTGCGAATAACGGTCCATAGCTTTTGAACTAAAGGGACTAAAGGTTTTGAATAACAGTTCATTGCACATGTTGCGAATAACGGTCCATAGCTTTTGAACTAAAGGGACTAAAGGTTTTGAATAACAGTTCATTGCACATGTTGCGAATAACGTTACCCGTGTTCTGAATAAATATTCACAGATTTTGAATAAATGTCTACAGTTTCTAGCTGTGTACAGGTTATGAATAAACATAATTATATTTCATAACAGCCCTGGAATATTTGAATGTCATACTTGATTCCGTGTGTAAAAAAAAAAGGACTGGATTTTTCTTTTTCGGGACGAAGCCATGTTGCTTATTGGGCAAATTGAATAAAAAAAAGTATCAAAGATTGGAAGAAAATTGAAAGAATAATAAAATAAAGCCCCAAGGAGAAAAGGCAGAGCTAAGAACGTGCGTTGAATGCATGAAAACAAGTGACAGTGAAGTATTTGTTGACAAAGACAACGAAAAGAATAATCCGCAGGATTTTGCGAAAATAAAATATAAAACTACCGAATTGAAGATGAAGAATAGGTTCAGATCATATTTATTGTTTAGATTCTGAACGCTGTTCGATTGTAAAGGAGTATTATATGTAGCTTCAGAGAAATTGCATATACGTAAACAACAAACGAAAGAAAAGGATGAGTTACTTTTATGGAGTGTAGGCATTGAATTATTTAAGAAGAAAAAACGCAAAGAATCAAATAAAAGAAGTAAAAAACGCAAATATGAATGAATGAATTAAGACATTGCAACAGTGTAAAGAATATTTTGTTGTTTGACAATGTAAGCCGAAAGGAAATTCATTATCAAAAGAATAAAGGATAACTAAATTAAAACAACAGTTAATAAACGAACTGTAAACAATAAAGAAATCTTTTCATAGTTGCAAATTTGTTCTTTTTACCTGCCTTAGATTTTCATGAAGCTAGTACTTTACCATTCGTCCGTTCATTGAATACTGTTGCCATATCTGGTCAGGTACTCCTGCTATTCATCTTGAGGTTCTCGACAAAATCAACATATTGTTATTTTTTTTATTTTTGAAAAAAATTAAATCATTGTTTTATTAACAAGAATTTAATCGGGCAACGAGACTGGCATCAAGGTCCCACCCTTTTACAGTTAAATCAACCAAATGCAGTCGACAATTCTACTCCAGTAAGCTTCTTTTCTCGCGCTTCCTGCCTGTAGAACTCCCTTCCATATACTTGCTTTCCTGGCGGCTATAACCTCCAAGAATTTAAATGCAAAGTTAATTTCCATCTCTTATCCACTTAACTCCAGCCCTTTCCACATCACCCCTTGTATATTGTTCTTTTCTTTTCTCTCTACTTTCGTAACTGTCTTCACTTCTGTGTTCATATCCTTCTCTTGCTCTTCTTTTTCCCACTGCAGCTCTTTTGTCTTTATCTTCACTCTTTTCCTGTCTAAAGCTTTAACTCTCTTATGTAGCCCCCTGCACATCAATGGCGGTACCGCCTTGCTTGGGGTGAAATGATTTAAAAAAATCTTTGAAAAAGATGTTAAACATGTTAAATTAAAGGCACTTTTCTACCAGTTTTTACTTATTAATATATATAGAATAGTCTATATGAATTTAACTTATACTTTAATTTTCTAGGGTCTAAATTGGGATAAATAATTTTACTATATATTTTGTAAAGTAAAGTTTTGCAAGATTTTTTAAAAAGTTCATTATTTACTACAAAAATTGTGTTAGCTAGTATTTATGTTTTAGGGGTTTCTGTTCCCCTTCCTTTTTTCTTCTTTGTTTTTCCTTTTGTTTCGTTCTTTCTTTTTTCTTCTCCCTTTCTTTTTTCACTTATTTAAATCTGTTTACTTTATTTCCTAACCCTTTATTGCGTATGTATATATATGTTTTCTAAATAATGCTTGTGTGATTAATTCAATCTGTGCATGAATCCCTTTCCTCCTTGTTGTGTGTGTCTAATGTTTTTTTTGTTTTATGTATGTGTGATTTAATGCCTTACTTTATATTATATTATGTGTGTGATATGATGTATCTATTCTTAATTTTTTAATTGCCTGTATTCTGTTTTTTTTAATTACACAGTATTATATATTTATATCTACCAGCCTGATTATTTTCGATAAATTGTTATTACGAAATTGTGTGCCATTCGGCAGGATTCGAACCTGCGACCCCTATTTACATAGAGACTGTTCGTAGTCGAGAGGTCTAAGACGTTGCCAGATCAAATGGTAGCTTTCCCGATGTAAATAGGGGTTGCAGGTTCGAATCCTGCCGAATATCACACATTTTCGTAATAACAAATTTATCGTAAATAATCAGGCCGATAGATATAAATATATAATACTGCTTAATTAAAAAAAAAAGCAGAATATCGACTTAAATACGAGTATCGATAAAAAATAATGTTCAAACATTTCATATATATATATATATGTGTGTGTGTGTGTGTGTGTGTATACAGAAGGAGCCATGTTGGTAAAATCTCAGGGAAGATTCTATTAATACAAATATTAAAACTGGTCCAGCTAGAGGTCTTGATCTAAATAAATTTCTAAATATGTATATACTTTTCAAATAAATCTTCGAAAATTACATGTGTCGTATGATCATTTCTGTTAAGTATGTTCGCTTCGTCAGCCATCTTTTTATTATGGAAAAATTTAAAAGTTTTCATACACCGGAAGTTCACTTTAAAAAAGGCAAAGAAAAAAATAAGAAAGAAAATTAGAACGGGGTGTTAAAAAAGAGAGGGAAGAATATTTCAGAAGACAGATGTTTAAGCGCTGTTTCAGAGGGCAGGGAAGAGGAAGGGAAAAGAGAGAGAGAGAGAGAGAGAGAGCAAAATGGAATTAAGCTCGATCTTTGAAAAGGACATTTAAAGATTACATATGTGTAACGAAATAAAAAAATAAGCGTGTCACAATAACGGAAGTGAGGTGAAGGACAATGAGAAATGAGAGGGAAAAGACAAAAAAAGGGGAGATAACGGAGGGAGGGAGAAAAAAAGATGAAAAAAGAGAGAAAAAGGAGAAACATGTGTTGGATATGTAGGCATGACAATTGTTCCACAGGGAGGGTGGAAAGAAATGAATAGATATATAAAAAGTAAAATATGAAAAATAAAAATAAAAATAAAAAAATACGAAAAATAAAAATAAAGAAGAGAAAGGTACAGGAAAAGAGAATTAGAGAAAATAGAAAGCATGACATTATTCGGGTTTGCCAAAAGTTTTTTAAAATATTCACGTTTAAACGAAGATATGTTGTGACTATTCTTGAGATCAAAATAATTTACATTATAATCTACCACAGGAATAAAAGGAAAGATCTGTAAAAGAAAGATGATATTGGTAAATATAAAAAAAGAAAGTTTTTAATATATAAAATATATATATAAAAAGATATGCCTAAGACCGAGAAATTTACTGTTTGGAGAGTCATATAAATCTATATAGTTGTAAGGTAGATTATACTTACGTATATATATATATATATATATATATATATATATATATATATATATAACACGAGAAAAAATCGCAAGATCGCCAAGACCTACCGCAGTTTCGCACAACGGCTTGTCAGCGCCCTGATGAGCCGTTGTGCGGAACCGCGGTAGGTCTTGGCGATCTTGCGATTTTTTCTCGTGTGATTTTGCTCTACGTCACTGCCTCTTGGTTAATCCTTTTTGGTTAGTTTTGTATCGAGCACTTTTCTTTCTTTGTGGTTCGTTCCGTTTGAGGGTTTTTTTTCTTTGCTGTGAAGTACTGTATGTATTGTCGGTGCTCCGCAGTTATTTTTTTTTCCCCTCATTGTCCAAAGCTTTATAGCGGCGGACAATAACGGACTTAGATTCTGCTGGTTATTCGTGGTCCTTAAAAATTACTTGTGTAAGATTTTAAGATTTGGATACGTACAGAGTCGATTTTATTATTATATATATATATATATATGTGTGTGTGTGTGTGTGTGTGTGTGTGTGTGTGTGTGTGCGTGTGTGTGTGTGTGTGTGTGTGTGTGTTGATTAATTGTTTAATACTTAGTTTTAGGTCCTAATAGGGTTAGACCAGTACACATTTGAATTAAAAAGTGTTCTATACAATTATATTGTAGAACTTTTGAATATTTTTCATTTATAAACGAGTTATTTCGCTACCTTGGTTTCCACCACGAGTCGTTTCTTCAGGCGATTTTTAATAACTGATTTTACCTTTTACCGTTTTTCTTTTTAAGAACGCTCTTGTAACGGTGTTTTATTTGAACGTTCACGTGGCAGAGAATTTATGTTTAATCATGAGCCGTTCTAAACGTCGTATTTTTGCTTTAATTTCAGTTGAAAATAAAGACAAAAATTCTCCAACATTTGGATAATTATTTATTGGTTTTCTTCTAAGCTTTCGGCTCACATGAGCCATCTTCAGAGAGGTAGTTTAAACTGAAATATTATAAAATCCACCATCACCGACGATTTTATTTTGTGTTGACATAAAACTCCGCTTGGCAACGGCAATAGTTACCAAAAATAATAAACGCAGTTCTTAAGTTTGCGATGCGGTTTTATGACGTCACACCGCGGGATAGCGCGAAATGACAACAAAACCATCTAGTCAAATGCAATATAATATGTTATTTCCTGTTTTAAAGTTGATTTTATTGAGTGTTGGTTGTGTTGATTTGATGTACATGGCCTCCAATATCTGCAGGTTCCTCTTACTGTGTGTATGAGTAAGGATCACCGTATTGTTGACCAAAATCTGTCTGATATTACCTACATGTTTATGTTTTTCAGAGAAATGTTGTTTAATAGTACTCTGATCAGAAAGATGACATGTAAGTCTACGGGAGAGCGTGGTTGTGGTAAAACCAATATATGTACTAGGTTTTTGAGTAGTATCAGAGATGCAATCTCTGAATGGGCATGTAAATTGGTACACTACATTGGTTTTTTGTAAAGAATTTAGTTTAGTGCCTGTTGGGTTATTATAAACTATGAGGTCAATTGTTTTAAACTTTTTATAATATATAATGAGTTTAATTTGATTATTACTATCCACTGGTTTAACATTTCTACGTATTATGTTTTTGAGAGTTTTTTCATCTTGTTTATAATTATTATGTATTTGGTTGCAATAGTATAAGTTAATAGTGTTATGTTTATTTTGATGTAAACCATTATTATTAATATTATCATTATTGTTAGAGCTATTGTTAAGTTTGTTGAGATACATTTTAATTTGTTGATCAATAACGGAGTTAGGAAATCCATTATTGACTAGTGTTTGCTTAATGTTGTGTAATTCTTTATAAATCTATATTTTATAAAGAATTCTTTATAAAATATAGATTTATAAAGAATTACACAACATTAAGCAAACACTAGTCAATAATGGATTTCCTAACTCCGTTATTGATCAACAAATTAAAATGTATCTCAACAAACTTAACAATAGCTCTAACAATAATGATAATATTAATAATAATGGTTTACATCAAAATAAACATAACACTATTAACTTATACTATTGCAACCAAATACATAATAATTATAAACAAGATGAAAAAACTCTCAAAAACATAATACGTAGAAATGTTAAACCAGTGGATAGTAATAATCAAATTAAACTCATTATATATTATAAAAAGTTTAAAACAATTGACCTCATAGTTTATAATAACCCAACAGGCACTAAACTAAATTCTTTACAAAAAACCAATGTAGTGTACCAATTTACATGCCCATTCAGAGATTGCATCTCTGATACTACTCAAAAACCTAGTACATATATTGGTTTTACCACAACCACGCTCTCCCGTAGACTTACATGTCATCTTTCTGATCAGAGTACTATTAAACAACATTTCTCTGAAAAACATAAACATGTAGGTAATATCAGACAGATTTTGGTCAACAATACGGTGATCCTTACTCATACACACAGTAAGAGGAACCTGCAGATATTGGAGGCCATGTACATCAAATCAACACAACCAACACTCAATAAAATCAACTTTAAAACAGGAAATAACATATTATATTGCATTTGACTAGATGGTTTTGTTGTCATTTCGCGCTATCCCGCGGTGTGACGTCATAAAACCGCATCGCAAACTTAAGAACTGCGTTTATTATTTTTGGTAACTATTGCCGTTGCCAAGCGGAGTTTTATGTCAACACAAAATAAAATCGTCGGTGATGGTGGATTTTATAATATTTCAGTTTAAACTACCTCTCTGAAGATGGCTCATGTGAGCCGAAAGCTTAGAAGAAAACCAATAAATAATTATCCAAATGTTGGAGAATTTTTGTCTTTATTTTCAACTGAAATTAAAGCAAAAATACGACGTTTAGAACGGCTCATGATTAAACATAATAGACATTCATTGTCTCTTATATTTAATAGAATATGTCTAGAAAATATATATATATATATATATTTAATCATTTCACAAATAGCCATACACACACACACACACACACACACACACACACATATATATATATATATATAACATAGTGATGATCCACGTATATTGTCTTAATATGTATAGGAAAGAATATTAATAAAAAGTTTTGAATTTAAAAATATACTTTTTTTGGACAGTATTTTGTTTATTTTTATAATAATAATAATAATAAAAAGAGACAAATACTGTCCAAAAAAGTACATTTTTAAATTCAAAACTTTTTATTAATATTCTTTCCTATATATATATATATATATATATATATATATATATATATAGATAGATAGATAGATAGATAGATAGATAGATAGACAAATAGATATACACACATACGCACACAAGTGCACAAGTTCTCACGTACCTACGTATATACATCCATGTGCGCTCAACCACATCCATATGTATTCACATATACACATATGTACATATACATATGAATATTTATGCACATACATGCATATACGCACACATATATATTTATTTATTTTTAGACAAAGAAATTGGTTAATAATTTATTAGTAAAGAATAAAGAACTAGAAGAGAAAGTTTTAAGGAAAAAGAAAGGAAATTCGTTTTGGAGTATTGAATGGGGTATATATAACAATTTAAATTTAATATTAAAATAATTTGGATTTATGATGGCATTTGCCTATGAATTCCTTCCGTGAATTTAAAAAAAGATTTTGTTCAAGGTACATTATTATTTTAATTTTTTCAACTGAACATAAATTGCATCTTTCCTAAAGGTTTTGGGGTTGCGGGCCGAACAAAATATTCTCCAACTTACGATATAATCCAATTTGTTTACGGTCTATAATTATACATAAGATATCTAATATGTAAATCTCTACAAGATCAGCGACCCTGGTTGAATCCTATGCCCACGTGGAGACATCAAAACCGTCATACGAACCTTTGTCCAGGTAGAATGATCTAAGGTAAGAACTGATTTTCTAGCTGCTAAAATAATTTTAAATTCATGTCTGTGAACTCTACGTGATTTTTACAAAAAGTATCAAGGTGGTCTTTGGAGATCAAAGAATACAAGTCTACGACACTCATGTGCTTTTTGTTTTGTTTTGTCTTTTTTTAATTTTGTTTTTATCATATCACCCCAAGCAAGGCGATAACGCCACTGATGCGCAGGAGGCTACGTAAGAGTGAAAAGATTGGAAAAGAGAAAGCCGGAAACCACATCCTAACCAGGAAACAAGGGATGAGCCCCTTCACCTGTTCAATAGACGTGGGTGGAGTGTGAACCGGGCGATAGTTTAGTCTATCTACTCCAATTGAAACAAAAAAGTGGAAAATTGGAAAAGAGAAAACCGGAAACCGCATCCTAAACAGGAAACAAGGGAAGAGCCTCTTCACCTGTTCACTAGACGTGGGTAATTGTTTTTATCTTTTAATCTTTCCCTCTCAGAAATAAAATAATATCTACTAGAGTTCTTGCTTAACTGTACGAATCTTTTGTTATTCGACTCTTTCGCCCTTTTTAATTGTCCCTTCATCTCGAAATTATTTTACCCTTCCAATCCTGACTCAGTCGGTGGTGACGAACCCCTTGCTGTCCTGTGTGGGTATGTGTGTGTGCATCTATATATATATATATAGCCCTTTCCCTGCAATGGTAAGTTGGCCGATTCGATTTGCCAAAAAGAGGAAGAAAACTAAATATTAATATCCTGGAAACTGACTTGTGAATTCCAAACAATATTGGAATAAAAGTAATTTTTTCATCTACTCAACTACTTAACGATTTTATGTGTGGGTGGGGTGGTATTATTAACACCGTTTTGTTTGGTTCTTTGTAAATATTATTATACATTGTGTAAATGTTCATCAGAATTATTTTAAGTTAATGATTTATTCCCCACTCCACACAGACTAAGTGTACATATGGAAGTAGTAAGGATTTCAGAGAGACTCTGTGGTATTGTGTAGTAAGAATGAAAAGAATGTGATGTTTTGGTGCACAAAAGCTATTGTGTAGTTTGCTTGGGTCGGCGAATGTGTCTAGCTAAGTTATTTAATATAGAACATATGAAAAGTAGACTTCTCCAATGCACATTTTGACTCTTGTGATAATTTTTGTATTAAAACAAAAATAAATATCAGTTCTTAATCAGTAGGTCACGACAGTAATGTGCATAAAACTCCAATAATATTTCTATTATATATATATATATATATATATATATATATATATTACAAATTTTTTTACAAATGCTGTTGTGTGATGGTGCTCTCTTTGCTCATTTCCATTTAATTTTGGTGGTAATATAATTTTCTTTGTGGTTTCATATATATGGGCATATGATTCAACCAGGGTCGCTGATCTTGTAGAGACTTACATATTAGATATCTTGTGCAAATTTATTGAAACAACTGCTTTAATTTCATTCTTTCACCATACGGTCAGTTTTAGACCCACTGGAGTGACAGGGTGTAATGGGTTTTTATATGTTTGGATTTGAAAAATATTGGGTCGTCGATGATGACATCAGATTTTTATTACGCTCATGCACTATTGTCTGGACTGTCCATTTTCTGCGATAGACGTTATTCAAGGAAACGTACGAAAACGTAAAAAAATGTGAATAGAAGAGAAAAACAACATCACGAGACGACATATACCTGTATGTATATGTATATATATGTATATATATATATATATATATATATATATATATGTATATATATATCGTGTGTCTAGATAAACAATATATTAGTTGTCATTGACATATCATCAAGTTTTGTCTTATAGACATCTGTCTATTGAATAAATACATTCGTACTGATCAGAGAATATTTGATCAATCGTACCATTGATACAAAATTTGCTGTCAAAATATATCTAGGGATTATATTTAAAATATATTGATTTTTCACAACAAGCCTGTCAAATGATTCTTCATATTCGACATGTACATGTGATACAGATATTTATTGATTAAACTAGTATAGCATATATATATATATATATATATATATATATATATATATACAACGTTTCAATATATATATATTGATTAAACTAGTATTGCATATATATATATATTTATATATATATATATATATATATACAACGTTTCTATATATATATATATATATATATATATATATATATATATATATAATATCCAAATTAATAAGAATGAAGAAAATAATTGCAACGTTCAAACATTAATGTAAAATAGTGCTCAATATGAAAATAAAGCAAAGGATATTTATTGTATGTGCACACTACAAACAACTACAAAATTGTACATTTTCTTCCGACATTGAAAGAACAATATCTCCTCAGTTAGTTAATAATGATGCGCATAAATATTCTACTGAAAAAAAAAAACACCACTTTCATTTATATATATATATATATATATATATATATATATATATATATATATATATATTCAAGCTTATTATAGTGGGAACTTGTCTTTGAAATAACGTTTCAATTAATACAAATATATTGAAATCAAATATCCATATGGGTAGTCACGCAGCTGCACACAAATATATGCATATTTTTCTGGTGTTTATAGAACAGTGCTCAATGTAATGTAACAAATCTATTAAGTTTATTTCAATATAGACGTAGGATAATTTGTATATTTATTATTATCATTATCATTATTATTATTATATATTTATTATTTATTTATATATATATATGCGTGTGTGTGCGTCTGTGTGTGTGAGTCTGTGTGTGTCTGTGTATCTAAAAATATATGTGTATGTTTTTTTTACCTAATCCTTAAAGGAAAGGAAAGATTATCTCTGCTGGCTTCTTTTGTCCTCTGGTGGACTTTATCAAGACAAATATAAATATTTTATTTTTCAAAAATTATTCGTAAACAAAAAAAAAAAACTTGTTAGGTTTCAAAAATTTTAAATTCGACTAACGCTGATTCATCGCCTTAACTGAAATGTCTAGCAAAATTATAAAGGATACGAAGTCACATCATTTAGTAAACAAAAGTGAAATAAAGTTATGTATTATATACTTTGAATAACAAGAGATTATGCATTTGCCCGTTTTCTTTCTTTAGTTTTATTTTTTTCATTTTTATAGTCATGTAGTTGGTTTTGGAAAAGCAAAGAATAACAGGAAGTATGTCGATAACAGAGCCGCCTCTTGATATGTGAAAATGACTAAGAAAATATGAGAACGAAACAAAACAACATGAACTGCATATGTGTATATACAAAATTCTGTGCGTGTAAATTTAAATCCGGTAATTTATTTATACAAAGTGTGATGGATGAATTGTAGACTAAATTACGAAAAAAAAAAAAAAAAAAATGAAAATAACATTGATATCTCATTTTAACAAATATATATACCAAAATTACATAAAAGTATCTTGAAATACTAATGAGAAATTTTATTTACTAAAATCACAGTTGGCTTCAAGAACGGTCTCCAGAATCCTTCGGAAACTCATGCTTCTTTCTTAGACAATCTCCTTGTTCAAATTGGTGAATACTGTCATAAGCCTTGTCTTTAGTTAGTCTTTGGTGTTAGGTATAGTTTTGCTGGTTTCTTGCTCGACTGTGCCTCACACAATCAAGGGGGTTGCAGTCTTTGCTGTTAAGTGGCCAGATTTAAGGGGTGATGTGGTTGCAGAAGTTGTGTGACGGCACTGACTATATTGCTTGTGCAGTGGTGCAGTGTGATGTTACAAGATATAGGGTCTAGTAGCTAACCTTTTAACCCAGGTCAGTACTATCTCCTCAAGGTACTTGATAACGTCGCTGTCACTATTGGCAACTCTAGACACATTCGTAATCACCATTAGAATCCTCCAACTTTTCCTGAATCCTCTACATTATCATCGGATTGACACTTAAACACTCTGAAATGCTCATATTAGAGCTTGCAGTGCAAATGTACAACGTTTCCAAGTTTCTGATAGAGTAAAATGCGTCAGCTCTACCCTACTATACTGGGCAGTTGACAAATAAAAAGCAACAGACTTGCACGAAAGTAAAAATATAAAATGGCTACATCGTAATTTCCGTCTTTCTTTCTTTCTGTATGTCTGTCAGTCAGTCAGTCAGTCAGTCTCTCTCTCTCTCTCTCTCTCGCTCTCTCTCTCTCTCGCTCTCTCTCTCTCTCTCGCTCTCTCTCTCTCTCTCTATATATATATATATATTACGGAAATTAACGAAATAGTCTTTACACAACCGACAATTTGAAATTATTTGTTTCAACATTATTTTTGATCGATACTCGTATGTATGTTCAATCAAATAATTCCATATATATATATATATATAAAAATCTGTGTGCGGACAACTATTTACGCAGTCACACCCTGATTGAGCACCCTGGAAGAATGGTAGATTTTAAAAAACAGTAGCTACTCTGGCGTCTACGCATCGTTCATTCAGCAATGAATTAGAACTCTCTCAGCTATTGGGCGTGTTTAATGATAATATACACGCTAAAAAGTTTGCCTCCGAGCGCCCGTAGCTCAGAGGTAGAATCGCCGACTGACGCCAATTCGGTCGGGTTTAATCCTGGGTTAAAAAGCGATCGGAGTCTAACCGTACTGATGAGCTGTGATACAGCAAAATAGATCTGTCTGTGGATGACTATATATATATATATATATATATATATATATATATATATATGATAGAAACTTCTAAACTGTCAGGTGCATACAACCAATTTCTAAGATCAAAATGGCTTTAAGCGAGTAAGTACTGCATATTTGACAAAGATTATGATTCATTAGACATTGTAATCTAGCGATACAGAATCACAAAATAAGGATTTACTCAATAATAGAAATCAAATTACTTGAGGATTATTAATAGAAGCAACATCTAAATTAAATAGCACGCGTAAATTGAATATTGTGAAAAATGGTAATGAACGCGTTCCAGAAGCTGAGCAGTGCATTAAGAGACAGGAAAATTTTGATAGAAACAAAGAAAAGACTACTGGATTGCTATGTGGTGTCAATTCTTCAATATGGCAGTGAATGCTAGACAATATCCGGAAAGATAAATAAAAAAACTTAGACCCAAGCATATAGAAGAAGATATCGAATATAAAATAATGACGAAATGAATACGCCGACGTTAAAAACTACTTTAAAAAAGTTAAGAAAGACTCCCACACCTTCACTGCTGGAAAGGATAAAAACAGCTTCTAATTTCGAACGATCTATTTTCCTGAAAAATTGTTTTAAGATAAGGATTTGATAAATTTCGTCGGTATTTTCATTATCTATCTATCTATCTATCTATCTATCTATCTATCTATCTATCTATCTCAGTTTTCGAATATCTATCTATCTATCTATCTATCTATCTATCTATCTATCTATCTCAGTTTTCGAATATCTATCTATCTATCTATCTATCTATCTATCTATCTATCTATCTATCTATCCTTACTGTCTACTTCATAAGTTTTTATTTTATGCCAAATATGATTCACAATAAAATTGATATGATCCAACCGACTGTCGCTTGATCTTACAAAAGATCCTTTGGCTATTTTCTTTTTTTTATATTTTTACTAGCAGTATAGCCCGGCGTTGCTCGGGTGTAATGAAAGCTTTAAAACTAATCCATGGTCCTAGAGCTCAGACTCTTTGGACGTTGGCACAAAAGACTAAAAAGCAATAGTTGTTTCCACTTAAAGCAAAACTGTAGACTGAAAGAAAAATAAATGGATGTAAGTCAAATTTTGATTTCCTGGTATCGATATCAAATAAGTTTTTTTCGTCGTAAACTGAATTTTGAAGGCTAAATAAGTACTCTGAGTAAATGGTATCTGAGACTAAGAACTACAATTATACCTACTTAGAGCCAAACCCGAAGCAAAAACTAAAATAAAAGGGCTGAAAAAATACAGACATACAGGCAGATAAACAGACACACACACAAACACCATGCTTTATATATATATATTATCGATTTTCTGCACTACTGTATGAACTGCAGCCTTGAAACTTGTGAATATCGTTTCTTATGTCTTTGTCTATGAGTGTATCAAATTTGATTAAAATCAGACCACTACTCCTATAACCCGATTTTTTCGATTATCGATTTTCGATATTTTTCGGGGGTACCTAGTTAAGAACACTCGCAGACGCTTATAGCATAACTGTGCAAATTTTCAAGAAAATCGGTTCAGTCGTTTCGGAGTTTATAGGTAACGGACACACACACACACACACATAGACATACACAAAGTTCAATTTATAAATAAGTTTAGATTTAGATAAATATTTTGTTTCTGTGTAGTTATGGGCACTGGCATATTCTTTCTGCAAACCATTTTAGTTTTATACAAAATTCTTCATTTTCCCCAGAGATTATGCAAAGACAGAATTCTGTCAATTTAGTTTGCTAAAATTGAAGTCAAATATAACAATACAACAAAAAAGTGCTGATAGAAACTTTTTTCATTTCAGGGGAGACAATGTCAACAAACCTTTTCAAGATATACATATATTCTAAATTTTTAAAAATTTCATCCAAATCAAGGCAATAAAACAACTAAGACGCAAGTGTGAGGGACTATAAAAATATACTATTAAAAAGAGAGAAAAATAAAAGAACAGGAATAAAGAAGAATACGATTGACATTGAAAATAATTTTTTAAAGATGAAATTTGGCTTGGAAGCAAGTGAAAAATTTGAGGGAGGAAACTGCCAGTATAGAAATTACGGTTTCATCAAGACATTGCAACCGTAAAATGATGTAAATTCCCACTGATATAGTACTTCGTTTGAATTCATGAAGTCGATATACTATGAAGGAAAGTTAATCGAAACCATTACCATAAAATTATTTATAGAAAAGGCAAAGAGAAGCTATATAGCATCAGTGGAAAAGTAACTGAAACTGAGACGTCAGATCAGGACAAATAATATTGCAGATTCTACCTTGGATTTTATCAAGAACTAGCAGTATAGCCCGGTGTTGCTGGGGTGTAATGACAGCTTTAAAACTAATCCATGGTTCTAGAGCTCAGACTCTTTTTGACGTTGGCACAAAAAACGTAGGTTGTTGAAATTTGAACTTGAAGCCGTAGAATTGACTAAAATGAATGGATGTAAGTCAAATTATGATTTCCGGTATCGATGTCAAATCTGGTTTCCGTCACAAACTGAATTTTGAAGGCTAAATAAGTCTTCTGAGTAAATGTTATCATGGCTGAGACTAAGAACTACAATTATACCTACTTAGAGCAAAGCTCGAAGCAAAACCCAAAATGAAATGGCTTAAAACCTGATTTTGATCAGACCCAATAGGATATCGGGGTATCGATTTCCAATATCGGAGTCAAATAAGTCACCCAAGGATAAACTAACCTAAGTAAGTCCATGAAAACGTATTGTACCCATCGGGAGTAAAATTAGAGAAAATGAGCCATATTGATGGATGCATATCGATTTTTGATCAGTTTCAATAGAATATCGGGGATATCAATTTCCGATATCGGGGAAAATGAGTCGTCTGAGAAGATCTACTAATGTTTGAGACTAAAAACTATAATTTTACCCAGTTAGAGCAAATTCTGAAGCAAGAACCACGATAAAAGTGCTGAAATCCTGATCTTGATTAGACCTGATCGGATATCGGGGTATTGATTTCTGATATCGGGGGAAAGTCGGAAAAATACTGAGCTCATAACCTGACCGGAAGCCTAAAGAATATTTTTATGAAATTTGGTGAGAATTGGATAAAAATTGTGGATTTGTATAAAGGACGGACAGACAGACACACAAACATCTTGCCATTTTTATATGAAGATTTCTGAATATATAGCAGAAGCACAAAAGTAGATTGTCACAAAAACAAAAACAATATATATATATATTGGTTAGACGCACCCACAGGAAAAAAGGATACCAAACAGGTTCACTAGGCAAACCAAACTCTCTCTTCTCGTCTTGATCTCACGATACACTGTTCACACACGAACAAACGGCTGAACCACGCTCAAATGAGCATACCATGTTTTATACACTGAACACGGCTACCACTCAGCCAATGATCGCCCAGAACCAGTCAATAAAAATAGCTACAAGCGACACCAATTCTATGGTCACGAAGTGCTGTTCGATTCTCCGTCCGTTCGAAGCTCCACACTCCCTTGTAAAACATACATGCTATTCTGGCCCTTTTGGGTCATCGAGGTAAGTTACTGGTACATAGATATAGCAGGAATATTCAAAATAAAGCGGAAATACATATGTGCAAGATAGTTTCTGGAGGGGTGGATTGTCTCTCGCAACACAGTGAACCAACAAACCTAGTCGCAGCCCTAGCAACTGACTGAATATAATCTTTTCACTTCAAGTGAGCAGGAAATATTTCGATTAAAAAATACTATGTGAATTTCAGCTGAACTTTCTGTTTGTATTCAACATACTTGCAATAACTTATTTGATAATGTGATTTTTATGTAACTTGAGGGTTGTTCATTGTACAATAAATAATTAGCAATTGCTAGTATATTTATTAATAATTTTTATTGAATTTCACCAACTCTTCACACACATAATCACACACACAAATATATATATCTATATATATAAAAGGCAATATGTGAGTTGGTGTGTGACTGTAATCTATGCACGCCTATATTTTTTAAGCTACGCCATTCAAACTTTCTAGGGACACATATCTACAGGGAAGCCAGGACGACACATACTTTTTGAGTTTAAGTTCCGCAATTTTCCCTTTCGCACTTTTTGGCCAATGAATCCAATTGTTTACATTTGCTCCGTAAAATATTTAAGATCTAAGATGGTTGCTAGATTACGTCGTAAAAATCAAATCACACGTGTAAAACGCGAATAAAAAATGAGCCTTTATACTTAATTTTTATTCCGATATTTAAAAAATTATTTTGGTTAAAATAAAAATGTGAATATTTTTCCCCGTACTTTTGAAACAAAAGAAATATTTTAAAAAAAGTGTTTTTCAAACAAAAACAAAATATGTAAAAAAGTTCCAATGGTTAATTTAATTATGTAAATCTTTTTTTTTCCCAGATTTAATATTTCATACTTCAGAAAATAAAATTTTAAAAAAAAACTTTTTTTTTGCTAAATATTTCATGCAGGAAATCAATTGTCTATAATTCGTGTGGCATTAATGTAACTTTTTCCTCTAAAATTAAATATCTACATTTTTAAATATTCTTCGAAAATTTCTGAAATTCATTTAGTTAACAAAAAATGTAAATATGTTTCCCCGGAATTTTGAAACAAAAACAAACGCAATGTAGTTTACACAAAACTTCAACTCAGGTTTACGTAAAACAAAAGAAAATAGATTGTTTTAATGGATTTTTTAACAATTTTTAAACAACAATTTTTTATATAATTATTTTTTTATATAACTGAGTTTTAAAGTGAGGCGGCGACTACAAGCGCTCGGAAATCGCAACACGCTGCATTAATCATCTAATTAAAAATGTTCTGATTTGCACGGGTAACACTGGGCTATGATGCTAGTATATATATATATATATATATATGGAAAAATTAAGGCAGACAAGTTATTCCATGGTTAAGCGGAAGTCTGGCCTATTTAAGTCGAACCATCATCAGCTTTCGTCTTTATTGTACAGAAGATTTTACAATAACGACGGAAGCTGATGATGGTTTGCCTGAAATAGGCCAGACTTCAGATTAACCATGTAATAACCTGTCTGTCTTAATATATATATATATATATATATATATATATATATATATATATGGGGAGAGAGACAGAGAAAGAGTTCTGTTGGCAGAGTTTTTTAGTCGGACGGAAAACATTTTCAGCATCACTTATATATATGCGAATATATATATAGCTAGATCAAGAGGCAGAAAGAAAGAAAGAAAAAAGAAAGAGAGAAAGAGAGAAATAATTGTTAAAGAGACGAAGGGAGAGAGAGAGAGAGAGAGAGAGAGAGTGAAGAGAGAATCATTAATTCTATTTGAATCGCTTTTTTAAAACTTTTTAAAGCTGAGAACATTTCATACGCACACACACACCCACCCACCCACACAGACACATACACACACACACACACACACACACACACACATATATATATATATATATATATATATATATAATTTAAAAAGCAAATTTAATTATAATTGTATTTTGCTTTACGATAAATATGGTATTGAGCATTTTTAAAAAGAAGTAAGCATAGATAGATACATAGATAGATAGATAGATAGATAGATAGATAGATAGATAGATAGATGATAGATAGATAGATAGATACGTACGGTTTAAGATAGATAGATAGATAGATAGATAGATAGATAGATAGATAGATAGATAGATAGATATGGCTGAAAAAAAGTCTGTTCGTGAGTGAAAGACTGATCGTTAGATAAACATAGAGAGAAGCATTAGTAGGATTCCAGAAAATGATGTGAAGATCGCTGTAAACTGTATAAAATTCGATAAAAATGCAGAACGTACGAATGAACGACAAATCAATCCAAACCTCATAAACTGAGTTATGCTTCTTTCACCCTCAAGCTGAGCACTGACATCTTTTTCGACATTAATTCTAATTTCTTTCCGCCCCCGCTAGGAAAGTCATCTTTTTTGTGCGGGACCAAGCGTTTCTAATGAAGTGAAATAGAAGCCTTCAAGTTGATTTTCGCCAATTTGCAGTTCCAAATTTACCAGCTCCGTAATGGCTAGCCGACTTCAGCTTGGTATTAAATATAATCGCTTTGAGCATTCTCTTTCTTTCTCCATCTGGTCTCTTTTACTCATTGCCAAGTTGTTCCAGCTCGACTTTCGTAGTCAAGGCCAATTATTTCCTACGACATTGCTTAGAGTTGGGGAGGATATGGCTACTGTATTCGAATCCGTTTATGATACGCATTCGGTTTTATATATATATATATTGTTATCCGAAGACAGATCTGTTTCGCTGTATCACAGCTCATCAGTACGTTTAGACTCCGATTGCTCCTTAACCCAGGCTCGAAACCCGACCGAATTGGCGTCAGTCGGCGACTCTACCCCTGGTATATATATATATATATATATATATATATATATATATATATATGAGATCTCTCTCTCTATATATATATATATGATATCTCTTTTAGGGATTTCATGTTGAAATGTTCATTCAACATTTTTGAATTTTGAAAATTTATTTTAATATATATATATATATATATATATTAAAATAAATTTTCAAAATTCAAAAATGTTGAATGAACATTTCAACATGAAATCCCTAAAAGAGATCTCACGCCTCCTCAGCAACAGTCCGTCTATATTTGCAATGAGAATAAAAATAAGATTAAAAATAAAAATAAAAAAAAGATAAAGAAATAAAAAAATAAAGAACGGTTAAGATTTGAGAAATATACGTCACAATAAAAATTCTTTTGAAGATCAGTCTATTTTTGGTTTTTACTTTTAGATAGAGTTGTAAGTGAAGATATGGGAAATTTGGCATGTCTAGCTTAATAAACAAAAAGGGTTAAGGAAGAAAAGTCGTTAAATTGAGAATTGGGTTAAATAAAACAGAACAGAAAGGGAAAGGGTGGAAATTCAAAAAATGTATAGAGAAAAAATAAAGTATATATATATATTTATATATATATCAGCATGCAGTGTGGGTATAGAAGCACCCAAAGAGTATGCTGTACATACAGTGGTAGGATAACTCTCTAAGAGAGCTGTAAATGTATATGTATATAAATACATATAGAGCAAATATAAGAAAAATTAGGGCAGACACGATTCGTGTAAAATCCTTTGTAAAATAAAGACTGAAGCTGATGATGGTTCGCCTGAAATATGCCTACACTTTTGATTTACCATGAAATAACGTGTCTGCCTTACTTTTTCTTATATATATATATATATATATGTGTGTGTGTGTGTGTGTGTGTGTGTGTGTGTGTGTGTGTGTGTAAAAACGAATTTGAAGAACATATAAGCGCAGTTTCTTGTTTCTCGCTGAGACCGCTTTTTTTCTTGTTGTGATAATCGTGTCCCCCGCCCTCTCATGCTTCTCTCTCCTTTCCATGAAGGAAGTCTCTTATTGGTTACCAAAATTGTGTTAGTATAAAATCGCCTACGTCCTGAATGGGCGCTCGGTGGAAGGAGGTAGACTTTTTGCATATGATACGCCAGTAGTTAGAGTTCTCTAATTCATTACTGAATGAGCGATGAGGATATATATATATATATATATATATATATATATATATATTTTATAAAGGAAAACTCAACACGTCATATCAGTTATAAACTATAGCTCATTTCAATGAGTTTAATTAGCTCATATCATCACACCTTACAATATATCCTCCATCTGGTATAAAATTTCTGCCGGCATTATTTAACCCATAACTGGGGGAAGGGACAGATTAATATCTTTCCCAAGGCTACTAGTGCTTAAGTGAATGCAACTGGAATTCGAACTCGGCTCACCTATTTCTCTTTCCGAGCCGATATCCACTGCATCACAATGCACATCCGTCACTAACCGCTTACAGCACCTGGTATTCCCAAGCGGTCACACATCTAAGCACTGACCAGGCTCAACGTTGCTTAACTTCGGTGATCGAGCGAGAACCTGTGTATTCGACGTGATATGGCCGTAAACCGCACTGGAATGTAGCTATAATTAATTATTTCCAGACATACACATAAGAAACAGAAACAATCACAGACATTTACTAAAAAACAAAGACACTCATTAATACCTCCATTTCAAGAGTCACTACCCTAAAAGTTGTGTAAAATCCATCCCATACTCCCTAGCTTAATAAACAAAAAGGGTTAAGGAAGAAAAGTCGTTAAATTGAGAATTGGGTTAAATAAAACAGAACAGAAAGGGAAAGGGTGGAAATTCAAAAAATGTATAGAGAAAAAATAAAGTATATATATATATTTATATATATATCAGCATGCAGTGTGGGTATAGAAGCACCCAAAGAGTATGCTGTACATACAGTGGTAGGATAACTCTCTAAGAGAGCTGTAAATGTATATGTATATAAATACATATAGAGCAAATATAAGAAAAATTAGGGCAGACACGATTCGTGTAAAATCCTTTGTAAAATAAAGACTGAAGCTGATGATGGTTCGCCTGAAATATGCCTACACTTTTGATTTACCATGAAATAACGTGTCTGCCTTACTTTTTCTTATATATATATATATATATGTGTGTGTGTGTGTGTGTGTGTGTGTGTGTGTGTGTGTGTGTGTGTGTGTAAAAACGAATTTGAAGAACATATAAGCGCAGTTTCTTGTTTCTCGCTGAGACCGCTTTTTTTCTTGTTGTGATAATCGTGTCCCCCGCCCTCTCATGCTTCTCTCTCCTTTCCATGAAGGAAGTCTCTTATTGGTTACCAAAATTGTGTTAGTATAAAATCGCCTACGTCCTGAATGGGCGCTCGGTGGAAGGAGGTAGACTTTTTGCATATGATACGCCAGTAGTTAGAGTTCTCTAATTCATTACTGAATGAGCGATGAGGATATATATATATATATATATATATATATATATATATATATATATTTTATAAAGGAAAACTCAACACGTCATATCAGTTATAAACTATAGCTCATTTCAATGAGTTTAATTAGCTCATATCATCACACCTTACAATATATCCTCCATCTGGTATAAAATTTCTGCCGGCATTATTTAACCCATAACTGGGGGAAGGGACAGATTAATATCTTTCCCAAGGCTACTAGTGCTTAAGTGAATGCAACTGGAATTCGAACTCGGCTCACCTATTTCTCTTTCCGAGCCGATATCCACTGCATCACAATGCACATCCGTCACTAACCGCTTACAGCACCTGGTATTCCCAAGCGGTCACACATCTAAGCACTGACCAGGCTCAACGTTGCTTAACTTCGGTGATCGAGCGAGAACCTGTGTATTCGACGTGATATGGCCGTAAACCGCACTGGAATGTAGCTATAATTAATTATTTCCAGACATACACATAAGAAACAGAAACAATCACAGACATTTACTAAAAAACAAAGACACTCATTAATACCTCCATTTCAAGAGTCACTACCCTAAAAGTTGTGTAAAATCCATCCCATACTCCCTAGCTTAATAAACAAAAAGGGTTAAGGAAGAAAAGTCGTTAAATTGAGAATTGGGTTAAATAAAACAGAACAGAAAGGGAAAGGGTGGAAATTCAAAAAATGTATAGAGAAAAAATAAAGTATATATATATATTTATATATATATCAGCATGCAGTGTGGGTATAGAAGCACCCAAAGAGTATGCTGTACATACAGTGGTAGGATAACTCTCTAAGAGAGCTGTAAATGTATATGTATATAAATACATATAGAGCAAATATAAGAAAAATTAGGGCAGACACGATTCGTGTAAAATCCTTTGTAAAATAAAGACTGAAGCTGATGATGGTTCGCCTGAAATATGCCTACACTTTTGATTTACCATGAAATAACGTGTCTGCCTTACTTTTTCTTATATATATATATATATATATGTGTGTGTGTGTGTGTGTGTGTGTGTGTGTGTGTGTGTGTAAAAACGAATTTGAAGAACATATAAGCGCAGTTTCTTGTTTCTCGCTGAGACCGCTTTTTTTCTTGTTGTGATAATCGTGTCCCCCGCCCTCTCATGCTTCTCTCTCCTTTCCATGAAGGAAGTCTCTTATTGGTTACCAAAATTGTGTTAGTATAAAATCGCCTACGTCCTGAATGGGCGCTCGGTGGAAGGAGGTAGACTTTTTGCATATGATACGCCAGTAGTTAGAGTTCTCTAATTCATTACTGAATGAGCGATGAGGATATATATATATATTTTATAAAGGAAAACTCAACACGTCATATCAGTTATAAACTATAGCTCATTTCAATGAGTTTAATTAGCTCATATCATCACACCTTACAATATATCCTCCATCTGGTATAAAATTTCTGCCGGCATTATTTAACCCATAACTGGGGGAAGGGACAGATTAATATCTTTCCCAAGGCTACTAGTGCTTAAGTGAATGCAACTGGAATTCGAACTCGGCTCACCTATTTCTCTTTCCGAGCCGATATCCACTGCATCACAATGCACATCCGTCACTAACCGCTTACAGCACCTGGTATTCCCAAGCGGTCACACATCTAAGCACTGACCAGGCTCAACGTTGCTTAACTTCGGTGATCGAGCGAGAACCTGTGTATTCGACGTGATATGGCCGTAAACCGCACTGGAATGTAGCTATAATTAATTATTTCCAGACATACACATAAGAAACAGAAACAATCACAGACATTTACTAAAAAACAAAGACACTCATTAATACCTCCATTTCAAGAGTCACTACCCTAAAAGTTGTGTAAAATCCATCCCATACTCCCTAGCACGACAAATTTGCACAATAATAGCTGACGAAACACTTCGTAAAATAGCCTAGAAGAACTACAAAAAATACTATTCCAACTGGTAGAAGAAATACCATTAGAATCTCTCCACAAAAAAATAATAATAATAATGAAAAAAAAAAAAGAAAACATTCTCGCATACATCTCCATACACAACAAAAACAACGTTGAATTATTTACAATGATAAAAAGGCATATAGAATTACTCAATAAAAATGATAAAATAAAAGAAATATTAAAAAACAACTAAAATAACTAAAAGCAAACGCCAAAACAAAAATTAAAAAAAAAAAATTACTAACTTCATCAAAAATTCGAGCAGCACCCATTACAGGGGAATCACAATATATATATATATATATATATATATATATATAAACATACGTGGGGTAAGCAACATAATAATATAACAAAACCACTTCAAATTTAAAAACATACTTACATTCGTAATAAAAAAAAACTGAGCTGCAATTCTAAAAACGTAATTTATGCGATGAATACACAAAAATATACGTGGGGAAGACACAAGGCCTGAATAAAAGAGTATCCCTGCACAGAAGTAGCATTAAACTAGCCAATAACAGGAAATTGTGCGTCTTCCAACGCTAACACGTATGCAGTGGAGGTAAATTCAGAGTAATGCCTATCTACTCATAATAAAGGAAGAAATATTTACAAAAATACAAGTTTTCCCTCAACAAAACTACATGAAAGACCTAACATACACACACAGACACACTAAATTCAAACGCGCGCGCAAAAAATATTCACGAACCTTTTTGAAAAAATAATTTTTCAAAAACAATAAAAAAAAGCTAGATGACCTGTAAAACTGAATCAAGATCGCTGAAAACGATTTTGATGTATAAATACGAAATCAGATTTTGCAAGTCAGTGTAATAATTTTTTATGTTCAACGAAATGTGAAAGATTACATGCAAAACCATACCTTATTCTTCCCGCACTGATTCACACATTCCAACCCGCTGTCAACTTTCTGATGATTACGAAAAAAAAAAAAAAACCGTAGAGAGTTTGGCTATGTATGACACAAGGCCGAATTAATAAACATTAGCCATTTCCCTATAGCTTCAACGCAAAAACCTGACTAGGAATGAAAAAGGAAAATTGTTTAACCTTTTTACCCGCAAGAATAAACGGTTTCTCAAAAGGTTGGTTTTTCTTTTGTCACAACTATTACTTTAAACTACCAAGACTCCCTCGGTAAATTTTTTCCTCAAGATTATTAAAAAACATTTAAACCAAATACTATGTTCTATCTGTTATTCACAATTTGAAAAAGAAATCTTTTTATTCAAAAATGTATAAAAACATACCTTTTGTGTTCTTTGGAATGTTTAGCAAAACATTGGCGAATTGCCGATCGATTCGAAATTTATAAAATAGTAGACAATAAAGATTTCATTATAGTTTATGATTTTTAGAAAATTTTTTATAAATTTTTCAATGGATAGACATAGAAGTAATTGAAAACATTTATCAATCAAACGTGTTTCGATTTTATTAAAGCTTCATCAGAGAGTTAGATATGAAGAAAAATGAGAAATACATTTCGGTATTTTTACTTTTGTCTGGTTTGTTTTAATGGTTAATCAGGTTTCACGTCTATTCGACTTATTAAACAAATGTCAGAATAATTTCAGGTGTTCAGAATTCAAGCAGAGATGATGCATCCATTCGGAGTTTTCATTGATTATGTTTCACGTGCATTCGACTTGTTAAACAAACGTTAGTATAATTTGCGGTGTTACAAATTCAATATATGTTGGGACGCCTGCGCCTATTCGGCTATAATGGACTATTCCATTACTATGTAAAGTAATGGTGGCATCTACGTAGGAGAGAGTGCGCCGAGCAGCCGATCGACAAGTCAGTCGTAGACTTCCGGTGACCCGGAAGTACCCATTGCTCATACTACGTCTTACGACTGTTGAGATGATTAACCTCTATTCTTGTATTGTATACTAATAACCTTTGTAAATACTATTTTCACGGAATACAACAATTAAGCTATTCCTGTTGTTGAGTTATTTATTCTTACTCACGACATAACAATATAAGATAATGCATCCATTCGAATTTCTAAGAAACTGATGGATCCTATGCCGAACTGAAACCCCTAAATATTGCTTATGTATGTAAGTGAATAATAATTTCTGTTTGAGTGAACAAAACTGTTTTCATATTTATTTATAAGTTGGTGAATGATAAACTTTGTATGTGATTTATTGATTATAATTTTAGAATGTTGCAAATATAAAATTATTCTTGTAAATATACAATCACATAAATAGTATTTATGTTATGACATAGCTCGAACACGTGACATACGGTTTACAATATAGAAAGAACTAATATATATATAAGAACTAATATGGACTCGGTAGCTGACGGAGAGCATGGTTGTTGTCTATTCAGCTCACTAGTTGTTGCCACCCTACACGGACGTGTACTACTGTATCTATCAAGAATATGCGTATTACTTACTTATATCAGTGTATTGTCATTCCTCCACGATACAACAGTTTAATATTTTTGTCGTAACTTCTCAAAGAACAAAGTAGATTTATAAATTCACTTTAATATGTTTGGTTCAACATTGCCGAGAGAGTGAAGGTAGTACAAAATAATTACTGTGAAAATCGTTCTTTTAACACACTGTATTATTGTAGGTTCCAAAGGTTAAACTTTGCCTGACAAAGAATGTGAAGAATTCATTGAACAGAAATAACAATCAGTCAGTTAAGTACCTTCCGTGATACACACTCGGGCGATTATGTCTTGAAAGAGACTTGTCTGAATGGGCAAAAGATTTTCCTTGCGGTAGTCATTACTTTCTGCGGTAGATTGGTTCCCAGCCAAGGCTATAGAACCAAATCTATCTTGCTATTTAACCCATAGCTAGAGGATCAATACCGTATTTGCATGTGGGTGAAGCGAAGTTGCCTTTCGATTTCTCGTCCCGGGCCGATATCTGTTGCACCACAACGCACATCCTCCATAAGGACAATAAAAGAACATAAATCCAGACAACAGGAGATGGCAATTGACGTTAGATTTAAATATCTGAAAATTTTTGGTGGTAGTGAAACCAGAATTTTAAAAAAAATTGATTTGACCCCAAGCAAGCTAATAAAGCCACTAAGACCAAATGGGTTATTTTTAATTGATTTCACCTCAAGCACGGTAATAAAGCCACTAAGACGCAAGGTGTTACTGGATGTTACTGGCTGTAGAAAAGTTAGAAAACAGAAGCATTACTAAGAATCGAGAACACAATAAAAATAACCAGACAGACACTAGATAGTAACTGACATTGCTTTCAAATTTTTGCTCATTAAAGTTCGCTGGAAAGCATTAAACCCGAAGGGAGTTCCACGGGCGAGAATTCGGAAGGAAAGTAACTGTTAGCATAGAATTTACGGTTACATCTAGCCAGCTCAACTCTAAACTGATTAGACCCCGTCGACAGTCTAGTATTTCGCTTAAATTCATAAACTCTAGGTACCATAGCGAATAACTTCACCGAAAAATTACCATGTAAGTATTTATAGAAAAGTCACTAGGAGGCAACCTTAAGGTGGTGGGGAAAAAGACTGAAGTCGAGATGCCGGGACAGGGTCAAGAATATTGCTGATTCTTTTTTTTAATTTTATCAAGAAATCTAGGTAAATAGGAGAAGCACTAGGCCAAATTGGACAGCAATATTCTAAGAATGGACAAATGGAAGATTTATAGTTATGTAAGATATATTATGGGGAAAAAATTCTTAGTACGACACAGTGACTCACTTTTCTTAGCAGCTGACTTAATAATGAATTGAGGATGGTCGTTTTACGTCATGTCAGCCGAAAACCTATGGAGGTCATAGGGAGTCACTCAGATGATTGATAGATAGTGTTTTAATTTTGGATGCATTAAATTTAAGAAGCTATTTTTGCCGCAGTTAACAACAGACTGAAGATCGTTTTGGATATTTTAATAAAAAGGTTACATCAATCTATTTCAACTGTAAAACGATAAAACCTAGTCTCAAATCTAGTCTAAAAGGTTTATTTCATGAGAAGAAGACTTGTAACAATGTTTAGAAATATGTTACATGCCTTCTCTCTGACCCTGAAAATGAAGGTGAGCGATTATTACAAAAGTTTCTCTTTAACCATAAATTCAGTACATTATACAGGGTGACTCAAAAATTGGGAACTTTTAAACAATCTAATAAAACCAAGAGTGATGGAAGAAAAATATTTTATTCGAAGTAATTGAAACCTTAAAACATGCCATTCAAGAAACAATGATGGAATTTTCATTTTTTTAAAAATTACGTCCTGTAGATGGCGTCCTTCCATACGAATGTATTCTTGAAATTCTCAGTGACAGTGACTGAGATCCCCTGTTATTTAAAAAATAAATAAGGTTCGAGTAATAAAACAGCACACCATACTGTCACCTTACTAGCGTGTAAAGGGCGCTCATGAACTTCATTAGGATTTGTGTCTGCCCAGTAACGGTAGTTTTGCTTATTCACGTAAACTATGAGATGAAAATGGGCCTCATCTGACATCCATAACTTGCTTAGAAATTCATCGTCATTGTTGCCTGTTCCACTCATCCATGGCTATTGAAATGACAGAGTGTTTCATAGTGCTGCCACTTGTTCATGTCTGCCAATACACACTTTAAAAATCCCCGTTTTTTTTTGGGGGGGGGTCACCCTATATAAATGTTTTTTTTCATATGTTCGGGTTGCATCTTATCTTTAGTTTATCTATTCCGAAATTGTTCGTTGTTCAGAATAGAGCGTCACTTTCTAGCCGATAAGTGTCACATGACCGACGAAGCGCGAAGCATGCAATTAAGCAAGGCAAAAAACGTTTAATTCAACAAGAGAAATAAAAATGATAAAAGCCTGTAACATAGATCGATCGAATTTTTCTTCATGCCATTGATAACGTATCAAATTTATCAGTACGACAAGTTATCAAGTTATCAGTAAGACACTAAATGTGAACATTAGTGAACAGTGTATATGTCATTACCTAGGTGCATGCATAGTAGTTACCGTCGCTCAGCCGCGGTAAAATCCCAAAGAAATCCCAAAGCATTTAGACACCAGCAGATTACGGTGAAATCACGTTGAAAACAACAGTGAATACTTTAATAGGAAACGTCGGGTATTGTAAGCTAGTTTGTATAATATTAATTGTATTTAGGCTTTAAACAATGCAGAAAAGGTTGATAAGCCTTGTAAAATAAATAAATCATTTGGAAACCTGCAGTTCGGTCTGTATTATTGATAAATACTGATGTGCGTTGTGGTACAGTGGAATATCGGCTCGGAACGAGAAACCGGGGAGCAGAGTTCGAATTCCAGTTGAATCCATTGCATTCACTTACGCGCAAATACCTTTGGGAAAGGTATTAATCCGTCTATTCCTTCCAGTTATGGGTTAAATAACAGGACAGATTGGGTTCTATAGCCTTTGTCGGCAACCAGTCTACCGCAGAAAGCAATGGCAACCTACTGCGGGATAATCTTCTGCCCAGTCAGTCATGTCTCTTTCGAGACATGATCGCCCAAGCGTGTATCACGTATGGCACCTAAACTGACTGACTGATGTTTTGGCTCGGTTCCTCTTCTGGTACTTTATTACCATTTAGTTTTATGAAGAAAAAAGATATGTTTTGCGATTCTGTACATAAATTCACCGTTGAATCATTTGATATGACTTTTTAATGTATTTAACCATTGCACTCCAAGCAAAGCGGGACTGCCACTAGTGCGCAGGGAGTCACAGTGGAAGAAAGAAAAATGGGTACAGGGGGTATTGAAGAAAGGATAAAAGATGAATGGGATTCAATATAAGGAGAGAGGATAGGAATTAGAATTTTGGAGATTGTAGCTATCAGGGAAGCAAATAAACGGAAGAGAGTTCTACTGACAGGAACTGTGAGAAAAGAAACTGCCCGTGTAGAAGGGGAGGTTACATTTAACTATTTCAATGGTAAAAGGGTGAGACATAGATGCTAAGGAAAAAAAGATCATCAGAGCAGTTGCCATGAAAATATATGTAAAAAAAAAACAGGGGGAAGCCACGTCATGTCGGTGAGATTGTGACTGAAGCCGAGATGCTAAGTCGGGACCGATTACATCACAGATCCTTCTTTGGACTTTGTCGGTACCATCGAGGTGAATACCTGTTATGGTAACCTATCTACAAAAACGAACTCTTCCCCCGTCAATAAAAAATAATCTGAGTGACTTCCAAGGATACAGCTGTGAAGCACTCTAGAGACAGTTGAGACGCAGCGTAACTATACCGTTCGACAAAGGATAGAAAATGCAACACAGAGATCCAAAGACGCATTGGCATGGCCAAAGACGCATTTCAGAAGCTAACCAGAATACTGAAAGACAAGAAAAATTCATTAGAAACAAAGAAAAGAGTGCCAGATTGCTATGTGATATCTGCCATTGTTTATGGAAGTAAATGTTGGACGATCTCATAAAAGATGAAGGAGAGGTTTGAAGCAGCAGAGATGTGGTTTTACAGAAGGAAGCTGAGAATACTATAGACAAAGCACGTGGTCAACGATGAGGTGTTGGCAAGATTACACTGCGTACGACATATTATTTCAAGTTCCTAACGATTTGTACGTCGAACCAGTTAGGACGGACTTTAGCACAAATACTAGCCGCCTCTGCGAAAATATCTCCACAAAAGGCATACAGTGATCTTTTTATTATAGAAATTACAAAACATCGAAGTATTAAGTTATTAATTATAGTTCGATGTTTCAGTGAACAAAAAACTGTCCAGATTTTCCCAATGATATTTTTTATCTTTCTTGCCAGTAATCTTTCTCCAGATAGCAAGGTTCTCATTAGACCATTTTTTTTTAGTTCTTTCGACAATGGTTCTATTATATCGAGATCACGACGTTGAACATCTACATCCACCAGACTCCTTTCTGCAGCACATGAAGTGCAGGAAGGAGCACTCTCATTCTGAAAAACATAGCCTCGTTAGACTTACCGTAGTAAACTGATATATATTTCACTGCTAATTTGTAAGGTGTAAGGGTGGCTCGTAAATTCTAATGCTTCCAAAACGAAGCTGCTATCCATTAGGCACGATATGCAATCGCTCCTACCCCACATCAGCATAGATATGGGCTAGTCTCTTTGAAATCAAAATAATATGTCTCCTCGGCTTAACTCTCCCAGCCGACCTCAAGTGGAATGTCTACATTGAATCCATAGCTAAATCTGCTTTTAGGAAGGTTGGTTCACTGTGTAGGTCCAGGAAGGTACGTTGCTTTCCTCTGCCTTTTCTGCAAATATTTTTATGGCAACAGCTCTGATGAGCTTTTTTCCTTGGCATCCATGTTTCACCCTTTTTACTAATTTTCTTCTGCCATCGATTAAATGCAAACATACATCATTATGTGGCTACCTAAATCTCCTGTTTAGAAGGTTGGGTCACTGTGTTGGGCCAGAAAATTTTTTTCATCCTGAATCCATCTTGCACATATACTAATCAACCATCCGACCGTGCATTGAATACTGTTGTTATATCTGGTCAGGCTCCCCTGCTGTTCATCTCAGTGCTTTCAACAGGCCCCAAAAGAGAATCTGTAATGTGATTGGTCCCGACTTGGCAGTTCGACTCCAGCCACATTCGCACCGGCGGAATGTGGCTTCCCTCTATCTATTCTACAAATATTTTCATGGCTTCTGCGCCAACAAACTTACGTCACTGGTGCCCCCTCCACAAGAATTTACCCGTGCAACCAGACTGGCAACAAGGTCACACCCTTTTACAGTTAGATCATCCAAATTCTGGGGACAATTCTACTCCTCCAGCTTCTTTTCTCGCACTTTCCGCCTGTGGAACACCCTTCCATATACTTGCTTTCCTGACGGCTACCACCCCCCAGGAATTTAACTGCTATATCAATGTTATCTCGTATCGACTTGACTCCAGTTCTTTTTACATCAACCCGTGTATCTTGTTCTTTTCTTTTTTGTCTACCATCGCAACTGTGTTCCCATCCTTCTTTTGCCCTTTCTCTGAAACCCTCTGTAATTGGTTCATCTTTCTCTTCATTCTCCTCCTGCCTAAAACTTAAACTCTTTTATGTTGCCCCCTGCACATCTATGACAGTACCGCTTTGTCTGGGGTGAAAAGACAAAAACTAAAAAAAAAAAAAAAAAAAAAAAAGCAACAAATTTTAGGACGGATGATGCATTTATTGTTTTCATTGATCAGTCAGTACGTATTTTGGTGTTTTAAATTCAAGGAAAGACGTTGCATCCATTCGGTGTTTTCATTGACTAATCATGTTTCACGTGCATTCGACTTGTTAAACAAATGTTATTACAATTTGTAGTGTTTTGAATTCAAAGAAATTGATGGATTCCAAGCGTAACTGAAAAACTGAATATTGTTTATGTACTCTACCAGATATGCGTTTTGGGCAGTGGATATCGGCTCGAAACGAAAACTCGAGTAGCCGTGTTCAAATTCCAGTTGAATTCCTTGCATTTACTTACTCTTAAATACCCTTGGGAAAGGTATTAATTCGTCTCTTCCCTCCAGTTATGGGTTAAATAACAGGACAGATTGGGTTCTATAGCCATGGCTGAAACTAATCCAACGCAGAAAGTAATGGCAGCCTACTGCGGGATAATCTTCTGCCAAGTCAGTCATGTCTCTTTCGATACATGATCGCCCAATCGTGTATCATGCATGGCACTTAACTGACTGACACTGTAGAGAATTAAATAAATCCGGTGACTTGTCTTACTGTTCTTTCTATTTTTGTGTATTAATTAATCCACTTAGACTATCTTGCGCTCTTAGGATCATCTCGTTGTATGGATTAACCCTGGGACACTAACCATCAATTACAGTTACACCACTACTAATTATGGGTATATCATACGCGATTTGTAAAATATCAAAAAAAAAATATTAAATACTAATCTTTATTTGAAATATTTTACATGCAGTCACTTCAAACTTTTTACTTTGAGTTAACATTAATAGGAACTGAAAAATATATTATTTAAGTAAGAAAATCAGGTACTGAAAATGTAATTAAAATGGCGTCATTTGCGCTGGTTAATATATACCCATGGTTAGTGTTCTCGGGTTGGTAAATTTTCGTTGTAAGTCCCGACACTTTTCCCCTTCAAATTTATCCAAATTAGCATTGTCTCTGTGCAAATGTATATGCTGAACTCAAATCAATTGTTAGTTATTGAAGAAACTTACCTTTTTTTTTTTTATCTAAATGTCCATAAAAAAACAAAATATATCTTGCACTTTTTCTCTACCGTAACTCTCACAAAGTCATGTAATTAACCGCAGAATGACGTACTGCGTATGTGAACGAATTTTGGCAGATTTTTGGTCGATTTTTCTTTATTTACTGATACTTCCGGCGATGTACTTCCGGTGATGAAAGTAATGCGCTATTGTATTTCTACGCTTAATACTTTCATTACAGGAAGTACATCGCCGGAAGTTTCAGTAAAGGAAGAAAATCGACCAAAATTCGACAGAAAATTGCTGCCTGCGTAGAACGACATTCTGCAGTTAATTACATGACTTCGTGAGAGTTACGGGAGAGAAAAAGTGCGAGATATAGTTCGTTTTTTTTTATGGACTTTCAAAGCAAAAAAAGGTAAGTTTCTTCAACAACTAATTGTTGATTTGAGTTCAGCATATACATTTGCACAGAAATAATGCTATTTTGGATAAATTTGAACAGGGAAAAGCCGTCGGCACCTAAAACGAACATTTACCCTCGGGTTTAATAAACACAACGTGATACATACTTGCATTAGTGTTCTTTCTGTTTTGGTTTAGATACTTAACTCGTTTCCTGTTCGCATACATGTCGTTTGTTCCTGCTAAATACTGCGTATTACGCTAATATAATTTTCATATAAGTCGAGCTTACCTAGCAGTACAAATAGGATTTTGTATCTTATTTGATCGAGTGCTGTATCGTGATGAAGTACATGTGCATGCTATGAAATACATGTAACAGTCATTTTCCTTTCGTATTTCATGATCTGAATCAGTTAGTCAGTCAGTTAAGTGCCATACGTGATAACACGCGTTCATGTCTTGAAAGAGACAGGACTGACTGAACATAAGATTATCCCGCAGTAGGTTGCTATTACTTTCTGCGGTAGACTGGTTGCCAGTCAAGGCTATAGAACCCAATCTGTCCTGTTATTTAACCTATAACTGGAGAGAGTAAACGAATTAATACTTTTCCCAAGGATATTTGCGCGTAAGTGAACGCAAGAAATTCAACTAGATTTCGAAATCGGTTCCTCGATTTTTCGTTCCGAGCCGATATCTATTGCACCACAAAGCACATACTGAAAATAGCATTTCTTGTTCCATTGTCTTGAGAAAAATGCCGCATTGTTCCCGCTATATTGTTAATTTAATTCTGGCCTTTGGATTTTATGTCTTCATTCATCTTTCATTTATTGTTTTCTAAATCATTATCTGAATATACGTTGTGGTACAGTGGATATCGGCTCGGAACGAGAAATCAGAGAACCGAGTTTGAATTCCAGCTGAATTCACTTAAGCGCAAATACCATTGGGAAAAGTATGAATCTGTCTCTTCTCTCTCCAGCTATGAGTTAAATAGTAGAACAAATTAGATTCTATTGCCTTGGCTGCCAACCAGTCTACCGGAGAAATTAATAGTAACCTTCTACGAGAAAATCTGCCCAGTCAGTCATGTTTTTTTTCGAGGTATGATCGGCCAAGCGTGTATCATGTTTGAAAATTAACTGACTGACCCTAATTAATATGATACGCCACGACAGCGTTCAAATATTACCTCGGGAACCCTTCGCAAATTGAGTAAAGGAAAACGAGAAGAAAGGACTAAAAATCAATATTATATCATTGATAGGCAGAGGAACAACGCGAAGCAATATATTGCGCTTCCTCGGCCTTAACCTATCTTCTGACCTCAAGTGGAATCATTACATTAAGTCAATAGCTAAATCCACTGCTAGGAATATTGGGTCACTCTGTCTGGTCAGGAAGTTTTTTCCGCCTGAATCCATCTTGCACATATATAAATCAACCACCCAACCGTGCATAGAATACTGTTATCATATCTAGTCAAGTGCCCCTGCTGTTCATCTCAGGGTTCTCGACAGGCTCCAGAGGAGAATATGTAATGTGACTGGTGCCGACCTGGCAGCTCGACTCCAGCCACTTTCTCACCGACGGGATGTGGCTTCCCTCTGTCTCTTCTATAAATATTTTCATGGCTTCTGCGAACTTAGGTCATTGATGCCCCCTCCACAAGAATTTACTCTTGCAACCAGACTGGCAACAAGATCCCACCCTTTTACAGTTAAATCTGCCAAATGCAGCCGATAATTCTACTCCATCAGTGTCTTTTCTCGTACTTCCCTTCTGTGGAACTCCCTTCCATATACTTGCTTTCCTGACGGCTGCAACCTCTAGGAATTTAATTGCAATGTCAATTCCCATCTCTTATCCATTTGATTCCAGTTCTTTCTACATCAGTCCGTGTATCTTGTTCTCTTTTCTCTCTACCCTTTTTACTTCATTTTATTTTATATTATTTTTTTTTTAGTCGTTTTATTTCTGTGAATTTTTTCTTCATTTTATTTTATTTTTGTTTTAGTCGTTTTGTTTCTCTGAAATTTTTTCTTTATTTTATTTTATTTTCTTTATTTTATTTTAGTCTTTTTGTTTCTGTGAAATTTATTCAGCCAGCTTCTACGATCACTTGCTATATTAACTTTGTCTTTGACAGATACAGCTTTAGGGATATTGAACTTGTCAGCATTACCCTAAATTGTTTTGTTTTCGATCAGAACAGACGCTAATGGCAGGTATACAGTTTTCAGACTGTAATTTCGACTGAAGACTAGAATCTTGTTTTGCATTACTGTGTTAGTGTAATCGAATCACTACACTCTGAAATCGGAATCAAAATAGGATTTTACATCAATTACGAAAAGAAAGCATTTCTGCAATATTTATATTCGACTTTTGCTTATTATTTTCATTCATTTTGTTGAGCATGGCAAACAAAAGATAAAGACGAATACTGCAAAGGAAATCCACCTTTCCCCATTTTAGTTTTGTTTTCTGTTAAGCACAGAAGGCGTTTCATCTATTTTTAATACTAAAAGAAATGAAAAGTTACTGATTGATTTGGTGTCATATATTATCTATCTATCTATTTATCTATCTTGTCTGTTCTATTCTTCTTCTTTATCTCTGTCTCTTTCTTTCTTTCTTTCTTTCTATCTGTTATGTTTTAGTTTTCTTTCTCTGACCGTTACTTTTCTTTCTTTTTTTCTTCTATCTATCTATCTATCTATCTATCTATCTATCTATCTATCTATCTATCTATATTATATATATATATCTCAGTGTATTCATTTTATATCTATCTATCTATCTATCTATCTATCTATCTATCTATCTATCTATCTATCTCAGTGTATTCCTTTTATATCTATCTATCTATCTATCTATCTATCTGTCTATCTATCTATATTATATATATATATCTCAGTGTATTCATTTTATATCTATCTATCTATCTATCTATCTATCTATCTATCTATCTATCTATCGATCGATCGATCTATTCTGTTTTCTTTCCATCTTTTTTTATTTTATGGTTTCTTATCTATCTATCTATCTATCTATCTATCTATCTATCTATCTATCTATCTATCTATCTATCCCAGAGTATTCATTTTATATCTGTCTATCTTTCTATGTATGTCTCTTTGATGTTTTTTTCTTTCTTTCTCAGTCTGTTCCTTATCTATCTATCTATCTATCTATCTATCTATCTATCTATCTATCTATCTCAGTGTATTTCTTTTATATCTATCTATCTATCTATCTATCTATCTATCTATCTATCTATCTATCTATCTATCCCAGATTATTCATTTTATATCTATCTATCTTTCTATCTATCTCTCTTTGATGTATTTTTCTTTTTTCTCGGTCTTTTCCTAATCTATCTATCTATCTATCTATCTATCTATCTATCTATCTATCTATCTATCTATCTATCTAACAATCCGCAATTCTTTGGATCAGGATAAATGCGTGGTATTTAATCCTCCGCAGAATGTCCGGAGAATACTATCCTGCGGCATCACTACCTTCATTGTACTAATGTGGGGAAGGTTAATAGATATCGACGCCAATGGTACACGAAAAATTCTCTCTTTGGCCCGTATTGGCGCGTATGAACACTCCAGGTTAAATCAAACTTGTGTCACAACCTACCACAGTGGAGAATTGGGTAAATATTTATTTATTTTTTCATCAATCTCATTCTAATTAAAAATTGATCTTTCATAAATGTCTTTTACGTGTATCGGCTTTTGCATTGGAGAAATCTTTGTAATTAAAAAGTATTAACCTGTAGGTATCGAACCGGCGCCTGGCATTTTAACAGAAAGTACTATTTGGTGGGATGTGCATTGTGGTACAGTGGATATCGGCTCGGAACGAGGAACCGGGGAGCTGAGTTCGAATTCCAGTTGAATCCATTGTGTTCACTTACGCGCAAATACCCTTGGGGAAGGTATTAATCCGTCTCTTTCCACTAGTTATGGGTTAAATAGCAGGACAGATTGGGTTCTATAGCCTTGGTCGGCAACCAGTCTACTGCAGAAAGCTAATGGCAACCTACTGCGGGATAATCTTTCGAGACATGATCGCCCAAGCGTGTATCACGTATGGCACTTAACTGACTATTTGGTCCGCCATGCTTAATCGCTCGGCCATTATTTAGTGTCGTTCGTTTTGTTAGCTTATTTCTCATTTTCTTTCTTTCTTTTGAAATCGTTATGACCTTGGTTCTCTTCATTTTCTTTGTTTTCCCTTTATTATTGCATCCTTTCTTTCCTTTTTTCTTTTCACTTTATTCCTTTTTTTCTTTCTTCTCATTTTCTTTCTTTCTTTCCAATCGTTATGAACTTGGTCCTCTTCATTTTCTCTGTTTTCCCGTTATTATTGCATCCTTTCTTTCTTTTCTTTTCTTTTCTTTTCACTTTATTCCTTTTTCTTTCTTTCTTTCTTTCTTCTCACTTTCTTTCTTCCTTTTCTTTTCATTCTTTTCAGAATTCTTTCTCAGGTTTTTATTTTAATCTAATTCATTCCTTCTTTCTTTTCACTACATTCATTCATTCTTCCTTTACAATACTTCTTTCTTTCTTTCTTTCTTTCTATTACAATATTATTACCTTGATTCAGTACACGGAATATCTTTTTGTTTTTCTTTTCTTAATATTATTACCTTATTTCTTACGTTGTCTTTTTTTAGTATTTCTTTATTTTTCTTTTACACTCTTCTTTAGTTTAGTGCCATACGTAATAAACGCTTCGGCAATCATGTCTCGATATCAAAAACGTTTTTTCGTAGTAAACTGACTTTTGAAGACTAAATAAGTCCTCTGAGTAAATGATATCATGGCTGAGACTAAGAATTACAATTATACCTGCCTAGAGTCAAACCCGAAGCCAAAACTAAAATAAAAGGGCTGAAAAAAATACAGACATACAGGCAGATAAATAGACACACGCACAAACATCTTACCTTATATATATATATATATATATATATATATATTATCGCTTTTCTGCACTATTGTAAGAACTGCAACCTTGAAACTTCTGAATATTGTTTCTTATGTCTTTGTCTATGAGTGTATCAAATTTGATTAAAATCGGACCACTCCTTCTATAACCCGATTTTTTCGATTATCGGTTTTCGATCTTTATCGGGGGTACTTCGACATAAAACCTAACTAAGAACATTCGCAGACACTTATAGTACAACTGTGTACATTTTCAAGAAAATCGGTTCAGCCATTTCGGAATCTATACTTAACGGACACACACACACACACGCACACAGACACATAGACACACTAAAGTTCCATTTATTATATAAGTTTAGATTTGATCCATAACTAAAGGGAAGAGACAGATTAATGCATTTCCCTAGGGCATTTGCGCGTAAGTGAATTTAAAGAATAGAGGGATGTGCGTTGTTGTGCTGTGGATATCGATTCGGAACGAAAAATCAGGGTGCCGAGTTCAAATTCAAGTTGAATTCCTTGCTTTCACTTCCGCGCAAATATTCTTGGGAAATGTATTAACCGTCACTGCCTTCCGGTTATGGTTTAAATGACAGGACAGATTGCTTTCTATAACCTTGGCTGGCAACCAGTCTACCACAGAAAGCAATGGCAACATACTTCGGGATAATCTTCTGTCCGGTCATTCATGTCTTTTTCGAGACTTGATCGCCCAAAGCGTGTATCACGTATAGCACTTAACTGACTGACGTAGTAAATGATCTCTTCACCCAGCGCCCCTGCCTTTACTGTAATGGAAAGTCCCGTCTACTACCATAAAAGCTAGGCAAGAATTATCCTTTTGTTTATCAATTTAATTAAAGAAGAATAAAGCTTATTAGAATCTGAGCCGCTGTTTTCATTACACTTTCCACGTTCGGATCATTCTTTCTTTCTTTTGCACAGTTATGACATTTATCCTGTTTTCACGAAGTCGTTTTATTATTTTCCTTTATTCTTTCAATGTTATTCTATTTTTTCTTAATGTTTTTCTTGTATCCTTCATTTCTAGATTCCTTCCCCCTGTTCACAGTAGTTTTTCTTTCTTTCATTCCTTCTTTTCACTTTCTTTCTTTCTTTCTTTCTTTCTTTTCACATTAATATTTTTCTTTATTTCTTTCTTTTTACTTCCATTTTTATTACTTTAATTCTTTCTTTCATTCTCTCTTTCTTTAATTGTTCTTCTTTCTATTTTCTTTTTTCTTTTCGTTCTTTGATTCCTTCTCCCTGTTCACAGTAGTTTTTTGTTTCTTTCTTTCCTTCTTTTCACTTTCTTCTTTTCTTTCTTTTCAGATTGATATTTTTATTTATTTATTTCTTTTTACTTTCATTTTTATTACTTTAATTCTTTCTTTCATTCTCTTTTTCCTTATACGTTTTTTCTATTTTCTTTCCTTCTTTTCATTTCTTGATTCCTTCTCCCTGTTCACAGTAATTTTTCTTTCTTTCATTCCTTCTTTTCACTTTTTTCTTTCTTTCTTTCTTTCTTTCTTTCTTTTCATATTAATATTTTTGATTATTTATTACTTTTTATTTTCATTTTTATTACTTTAATTCTTTCTTTCATTCTCTCTTTCTTTATACGTTCTTTCTTTCTATTTTTTCTTTCTTTTCATTTCTTGATTCCTTCCCCCTGTTTACAGTAGTTTTTCTCTCTTTCTTTCTTTCTTTCTTTCTTTCTTTCTTTCTCTTCACTTTCTTCCTTTCTATTTTTTATTCTTTCTTTATCCATTCATTCTTAATGTTTTTCATGTCTCTTTCTTTCTTTTCATTTTTTCTTCTGTGTTTCTTAGTATCTTTTTTCTTCTTTACATTTTTCTTTCTTTTTCTTCATTCGAGTCTGTCTTTCTTTTTTCTTCTTTGGTTATTTATTTCTTTTACACCGTTATTACCTTCATCTTATTTTCAGAATTTCAGTATTTTTCTTTTTTATTTCTTTTCTTAACATTACTGCATTCATTTTTAGTTCGCGTTTTTCATGTATCTTTCTTTCTTTTCATTTCTTGATTCCTTCTCCCTGTTCACGGTAATTTTTCTTTCTTTCATTCCTTATTTTCACTTTCTTTCTTTCCTTCTTTCTTTCTTTCTTTCTTTTCACATTAATATTTTTCTTTATTTCTTTCTTTTTACTTTTATTCTTATTTTAATTCTTTCTTTCCATTTTCTTTTTTTCACTTTTTTCTTTTCCTTTTTTCTTTCTTTTCATTTCTTCATTCCTTCTCCCTGCTCACAGTAATTTTTCTTTCTTTCATTCCTTCTTTTCACTTTCTTTCTTTCTTTCTTTCTTTTTTCTCACATTATTTTTTTATTACTTTCTTTTTACTTTCATTCTTATTACTTACTTTCTCTTTCATTCTCTCTTTCTTTATTCGATCTTTCTTTCTATTTTCTTTTTTTACTTTCTTTCTTTTCCTTTTTTCTATCTTTTCACTTTCTTTCTCTCTTCCTTTCTTTAAATCATTTATTTCTACAATCATAAAAAATATCGGCACCCGTAAAAATATAATTTCGTTGCTATTTGCAAAGACTAATCATTTTCAAAACGAAAATAACAATAATATTAAATCTTAGAAATATTATGAAAAAAACAATCGCCTTCAAAATTCCTATCAATTTCTCCACTTGCCTTTCAGGAACTATTAACATACTTTTTATATACTAAAAAATAAATAAAATACACAAATAACAATATAATTATAAATTACAATAACAACAACATTTGGATATAATTTTAGTCGAAAGTCATTCTTTATTATTTTTCAAGATACATATTTCAAATTGCAATCAAAGAAAACAAGAAAAAAAAAACAAAAAACAAAAATTCATTATGTATATTACATGAGGACATAGGCAACTTTTAAACATAGTTTATCTAGTATAATAGCATAACAAAAATCTCTTTTATTTTACAATCAACTTTATAACGTTTTCTCTAGTTTGGATGCCGTCAGCCGCTTCCTGTAAATATTCGCCTGGATTGCGTTTTTCTACGATTTAAAAACAAACAATTCCCTTTTGTGCAATTCGGCAGATTTAAGGCACTACATTGTCAGGACGTGGCAACCGACTTACATATTTATATACGCATAAATAAACTCCATAAAACATTAAAGTAAAAAAATACAACCAAAAGAAAGGAAGACAAAACAATAAGATTATCTTCCTTGCCAAAACTAATATTGCACATTTATATATTTACATTATATATATATATATATATATATATATATGCAACTTTTTTTATTTCTGATATTCTCACATTTGATGGAACCAAGTTCAAGTCAATCTAGGTCACTTCATTTAAATGATAAAGTTGAAATTGTTTTTATGTGATTTTCATTTTATTTTTGGGTCTTGTAATTGGTTGAATCAAACGTCAAAATTACTTAAAAAAACGTTGCTCAAAGATACACAGAACAATCCTTGGAAAGAAAAGTAGCAACATTCAAAAGTACTCGGGAATATATATATATATATATATATATATATATATATAGTATCTCTTAAATGTATTTACGGAAGTGGTTCTGAAGTGTTCTCAAGCCGACCGCCTTACCATAATTGCACCAGATGAGAATAGATCTCGATTTATTTTCTAATCCATTTTTAGCCGGGCACGAGACCTTTCAGTACCCCTCATACACAAACACATACGAATATATACGAATATATATATATATATATATATATATATATATATATATATATATATATGACATTGAACTTTTTTTCTGACTTTGTTTGCCTGTAGGATTTTTCAGTACATCATTCATAACCGTTGCACCTCAAAGGGGAGTAGATAACAGCGACTGGCCTTGTGTCTTGGTTGGAGAAGTTTAACAAATTTGGGGTATGTTACATTTCCTGCTTTTCTGTAATTCTAGGAAAGATTTTTGTGTACATATTATAGAAAAAAATGACACAGTGAGTTTTAAAATAATGTGGCGCATCAAAAGAATGTTCCTTTTTTCATCCCTTTTTCAGGTCCATAGCTAAAGGCTCAACTAGAATAATGAAAACACACACACACAAATTTATATATATATATATATATATATATATGTGTGTGTGTGTGCGTGTGTCTGCGTTTGTGTGTATGTATATATATATATATATATATATATATATATATATATATATATATATATTTTAATTCAGATACTTCAATCCAAGGGAAAAAAGATACAGAAATTTCGAAATTTAATTTCGTTGAATGGCCATTATCATTTCTGCGAGAAAATTCTCGCTTCAAAACCAACGTAGGAAAACAAAAAAATTTAATAATTCAAATGTGTTACAAGATTTTTACACCGGAAGAAGCCCTAAAACATATGCATACACAGGAAGATTGGGGTGGGATTAACAAGATTTTGAACCTCATTTTAACTTCCTGTGTATGGATATGCTTTTGGGGTTCTTCCGGTATAGAAATCTTGTAACACATTTGAATTAATAAAGTTTTTGTTTTCGACCGTTGCTGATGAAGCGAGAATTTTCTCGCTGAAGTTGCCATCCAACGAAATTAAATTTTGAATTTTTTATACTTTTTTATATATATTTGGCTCTGTAAATAGAACATACTATTTTCATCGAGCCCTCCACGTTGATCAAATATTATATCAATAAAATTAACATTAATATGTTCGGGTTTTGGGGATTTACCTATTTGGTCATTATTTTGGATTAAAAAAAAACATATATATATATGTGTATGTGTGTTCAAAATTAGCCTTATACTGTTACTTTCACTAATTTTGGGAAAGGTGTGGATTCGTCTCTTCATCTCCACCACGGCTTAACTGGCAGACGATATAGAGCTGTGTTAATCAATCTAAGAGTCGCAAATCTCTGAATCACAGACTGTGGATAGAAAACAACGGGAAACTAGAAAAGAAACCTGTGGAGAGCCATCATTGCCTACATCATGAAGGGCCATGATATTTAGGAAAGACAACTCCTAATCGATAATATTAAAAAGTACCTTTTTGTCAGAGGTTATAATAACAGATACAGAGATTTCAATTTTGATAAATTGGGAGAATTTAGAAAAATAAGCAAAAAAAGCTAAGCTTGAATTTCGCTGCTCATGGAATTTTCAATTCTAGAAAATAAACAATATCCAGTTGTATTACTATAAAATGGTTTTAAACGTGGATACCAACCCTTAAAATATCATCAATTGTGGGTTATGGGGAAAAAAGAAAGAAAGTCTGTAGTGAAGAAAACAAGATCAAGATTTAAAAATTCAAACGATAAGCACTGACTCATTGATTTTATTAGAAATAAACGAATTTACTCGAATTTTCAAAACCTTGCTTAAGACACAGGCAAAAATGAATCCAAAACAAAATTCGTAAAATTTCACACCTCGATGCGAAATATTTTTCGGCCAATAGAAATCTAGGAAACATCTAAAAACAAATCTCAAATAATCTTCCATTCTCAAAAACAAATTCTTTTTCGGACCTTTCCGCAAGCCGTCGCTAAGTTTGTTCGTCGTCTAATGGAAAGACCAGAATCACATCCGGGAGTAAATTCCCAAATGATCTTTGCATGCCCCACAAACGAAATAGAAGACGGGCTAAATTCGACTATCGCCAGACGAGCGTAATTAACACGTACTCTCGTCAAGCGATCGTTATCATTATTATTTCTAGCTTTCTCTATTTTCTCTCTTAATTCTCGAGGTTCACACGTCTGCCTTTTCTTATACTTAATAAACAAACGGAACCTTTTAAGACTGAGTGGATACTTCGAAGACATTCCTACCCAACGATAACGCTCATAAATACAAACACACGTACACTTCACTATTACTGATAACCCACTATAAGTCTACCAGCATCCAAAATCTTTCAGGAAAAGCGGTATCATTGTAAGATCCCCTTTAAACATCAATGCGTGGGTTTAGTAAATACACACATACTCTTGGGATGGTCTCCACGTTTAAGAATTGGAAATACTTTTGATGCACCATGAGTACAAAACTTTGTTTCACTGCTTCGAGCCGTTAAAATGTTATAAAAAAAACATAAAAAACAAACAACAATGAAGCTTTCTATTAATGAAGATCCTCCGCTGTTTTTAATTTTTTACACAATCTACACGTCTGCACGGATTTCTTTTTTTCCCTTAGCCTTTGTTTTTGTAAGTTGCAAGGCAGAATGCCAAACCGGTGCAAGTTCGCAAGGTTTCTGACAGTATCAGAAACAAGTACGAGGGATGTCCGAAAAGAAATCAAAATATTGCCAAAGCTGGCGACATAAGCAACTGTGATGTAAGCAATACTTCTGGAACAAAAACAAGACCCTTCAACTCCAGTGCATGAAGTATTGCCACCACAATGCAACGGAAAAATATAGAGTGCAATTTGTAAAAATATTTCTTTATACATGAGACAAATATCAAATTCACTGTGGATATATTGATGTGTATGACAAATATATAATGAGCAGCAAACAATTATCGTTCTTTTCTAGTCCGTTCACAGAAGAGTGTATGTTTTGATTCATGTTAATGGCCACGAATATCGAGATAGAGGTGTAGAATTTTGAGCTTCCATTGATTGAGGGAAGCTTGTCGTCGTGCATAATGGTGTCACAGAGCTACTCTACTCTTGTGGCAAAAGCGATACGATTGCATTGTTTAACTGCAAGCAGTGCGTAGTCTATATTTGGCTCCATCATATCATTGTCTGGTTGGGCAATTTCAAATGGTATTTAATTGGGTTAGCGTTTACACACAAGTGACGTTTCTTTGGCAGATGGTTAAAGATCACTCCAATCGTTTGACGCCACATTCTTCAAAGAAGATATATATACACTCATGGAATTAGAGGAGAATATAGATTTAGTGATTATTCTGTTTTACAATTTCATGCAGCTTTTGTAAGAGAATTAATCTATTTTAACCTAATTTTGTCTTATTTTAGATTATACGAATAAGGCTTTTGTTATGGAGAGGAAATATTTTATTAACAGTTTTTCGAGATGATAATGAACTTTAGATACAATTCATAATATTCAAACTATAGCTGTTAGAAAAACTGGATTCCTACCTTTCCCAAGGATATTAGCGCGTAAGTCAATATATCAGATTCGACTGGAACTAGAACCGGGCTCTCCGGTTTCTGACTTCAAGCCGTTATCCATTACACCGCCCACACATATAAGCTTACAGCACTTGGAATTTCCAAGCGTTCATCCATCTAGGTACAGACCTGACATGACGTTGCTTAACTTTGGTAATTGCACGAGAACGTTGTCCCAAGGTGATATGACTGTTATTCATTTACTTAGATGACTGGACAAGATACGGTGTTTCAACGATGGCCATAATTTATGAATACATATTTGAATCATTTTACCCCATTCAAGATGATAAATATTTTTGTATTTTACTTTTCAGACATCCCTCGTGTTCTTTCCGCTTACAATCACAATAGTTTGAGTTTTGAAACAAGCATTGTTAAAAACAACTTGATACATAAAATCGCCGATAGCATATCGGTGGTTAGCAATAAAAATCGAAAATATGTTATAACTAGCAGTATAGCCCGGCGTTGCTCGGGTGTAATGAAAGCTTTAAAACTCATCCATGGTCCTGGAGCTCAGACTCAGCCTAAAGAATATTTGTGTGAAGTTTGGCGAGAATCGGATAAAAATTGTGGATTTGTATAAAGGACCTACAGACAGATAAACATACACACACACAAACATCTTGCCATATATATATATATATATATATATATATATATATATATATATTATCGATTTTCAGCACTATTGTAAGAACTGCAACCTTGAAACTTCTGAATATCGTTTCTTATGTCTTTTTCTATGAGTGCATCAAATTTGATTAAAATCGGACCACTCCTTCTATAACCCGATTTTTTCGATTATCGATTTTCTATATTTATCGGGGGTACCTCCACACAAAACCTAGCTAAGAACACTCGCAGACGCTTATAGTACAACGGTGTAAATTATTAAAAAATTAGTTCAGCCGTTTCGGAGTCTATAGGTAACGGATACACACACACACACACACACACACACACACACACACACACACACACACACAGACAAAGTTCCATTTATAAATAAGTTTAGATTTTTTCTTTTGGGCGAAAATAACACAATAGATTATGGTCCAAAATCTGGAATTTCAGAACCTTAAAATACTTTAAAACTATTGTATCTACAACTACTACACAATTGTAAAGAAACAATACAGCGTAAAAAAAAAATTAAAAAAAGTGACAGAAACCCAATATAGCAATTATCTTAAAATTAATCTTTCGTGGCCTAATCAATTACGGCTTCGTCCGTGTAAGACAAGAAGCTCAGATGATAAGCTCGTAATGGCATAACCATAAAACTTAACAACGAGGAGAAATATATATTTTTGATCAATTCACTCCAAACAAGGCGATAAAGCTACTAAAATGCAACTGGCTACGGGGAATGAAATAGAATAATAAAGACATTTGAAGAAACCAAAATACTGGGGAGCAGTGTGAACCGGACTATAAGTCAATAAAAAATAACAAAAACCCCGCCCCTCCAAAAAAAAACCAAAAAAAAAAAACAGTGTGAATAGAACAATAAGCTAATAAAAACAAAACAAAAGAAACAAAAACAGTATGTAACCGGACGATAAATAAAAAAAAAAAGAAAAAAGACAGTGTTAGCCGGAAAATAAGTGCATAAAAAAATTTAACAAAAAACAGTGTAAACTGGACGATAAGTGAAAAAATAAAGAAAAGAAAAAACAACAAAGAAAAAAAAAACAGTGTGAATCGGACAATAAGTCGATAAAAAAAAATGAAAAACTATAAACCAGACGATAAGTCAATAAAAAAAAAACAGTGTGAATTGGACGATAAGTCAATAAAATAAAATAAATAAAAAAAACCCGAAAACTGTCAACAAATGAAAATTTTAAATTTTAAATGCAAAATTAATTGCGCTTTTGTCATTTTGTACCCTGTTTCATTATCGTTCTTTCTTCAATCTTTCCCCTTCTCAGTTTCCTCATTCCTTGTAAACCCACTGCGATCTAGTGGCATTTTCACTTTATTTGCGAGGGTGGGGGTGAAACGATTAAAAATAAGAATGAAAAAGAAAAATTTCCTCGCAGAAACTCAAAAAAGTTTAAGAATAGTGATACCAATTCTATTAATATGTGCAAGTGACAAATCAATATGGCGTAGAAAGAATGATGAGATGACTGATGTAACAAAATTAATAAAAATCGAAGATCGGTCTTGCCATAAATTTTCTGTGACTGAATTGACCATGGCACAATTTCTGTAAGACGACCACTAACGACATCACTGAACTTATCGCTGCTAAATCAAAGTCTATCCCCACGCTGCCGTCTTATATATATATATATATATATATAATGTAAGGCAAGAGGATATATATATATATATATATATATATATATATATATATATATATATTATTTTAAATCATATACTTTTATCCAAGTGAAAAAAGCAGGAAGGTAAATTCCAAAAACCCGATCCTAATTAATATTAAAAATTTTATTTTAATATTAAAAAATGATACAGGAAGAGAGCTCCATGTAATAAAATATTACAGAGCAAATATAAATTAAAAAAGGATTAATTCAATGATGTTGAATGACCATTTCGATGTGAAAATCCCCACGGGGGATAATACATCACCTCAGCAACCGAAAAATCCTTTCAGAAACTGGACTACGTGGGGATTTTCACATCGAAATGGTCATTCAACATCATTGAATTAATCCTATTTTTAATTTTTATATATATATATATATATATATATATATATATATATATATATATTCGTCTACTCATACCCATTTGTATCATTCTATTCATATCTATCTATCTATCTATCTATCTATCTATCTATCTATCTATCTATCAAATTCTTGCATTATCTATTGATCTAGCAAATTCTATTTATTATCTATCTGTCTATCTATGTTTATTTGAGCGCGTTTACATGTTTGCAATTATGTGTGAGTGAGTTTTAGACAGACAGAGAGAGAGAGAGAGAGAGAGAGAGGGAGAGAGAGAGAGATTTTTAATGGAAGTTTTAACAATTTAAAAATTTATCTCGGAGGTAAATGTGTCGAAACCGATTTATCATCGATTAGACGTTGGAATTAATTCATAATCTTCCATAACAGATCGATACAAGTATGCTATGTCGCTTTCTTATGTTCTTGGAGCGGCATAATTCTCCTAGAACATATATGGATATGTTGTAGACAAAACAGGAGGCCAGAATTGATTATTTAGCTATGGTTGTCATCCATTTTATAAGAACGATGAATCTAGATTTAAAACCGTCGTGTAGGTAACAAGAAATCTCTTCTCATTTTCCTAACAACACCCGTGGAAAAGCGGATATTAAGAAAATAAACTGTGCAGAGATCTATACATTTTTAAAGGATATACTTTACAAATAGACTAAGTTGCTTGGTTTTAATCAACTGAGCATCCGAAGTTTTTACCAAACTTTTTTTTTCTGAGACTCATTTTCGGAATGAAAATTTGCCTGCATCATAATAAATTGAAAAAGTACATTTAACAATAAACAAAAACAGAGAGAGAGAGAGTGGGGGTTAAAAGGAGATAACCGCGAATTCTATGCAATAACATTATCATTGATGACTCTCTTCTTTAATTTCCAGACCCTAATTACTGTGTTCTTATTAACTTGTAAGTCAAAAATATCACTGATAAACTCGGTCAATAATCATTTATAACTATTTATACTGGAAATCTCACCGGATCTTTTCAACCTGTCATCATCATTTATCCATCACACCCAATGGTGTATAGGGCAGCAATTTTTTGTTGCCGTTTTTGTAACAAACCGTTTTTTTACGGGACAGGGTTGTTAGCCCTGCACCTAAACCCCAAACCCCAAACCTGGAGGACCGGTGGACAATTCTTTGTCCTTACGTTTAACAGCAGCTGGTATTCCCAAATGGTCACCCATTTTAAATACTGACCAGGCTCTGTGTTGCTTAACTTCGGTGATCGGACGGGAACCGGTGCATTCAACACGATATAGCCGTAGACTTTTTCAACCGGTATAGCGAAGCAGTTCTGAGATAAATAAACGCCTAGCCAGGATTCATCATTGGCGGCCACAGTCTCAACAATATCCGATAGGTGGATGACTGAGACGGAAAGGAAAACACATAACCTTCTACAGAATTTAGCAAAAGAAAGTGAAAAGGGAGAACCGAGGATTAACCTCAAGAAAACCGAATGTATGATCATCAGCAGAAAGAGGAGCCCAATATGCCAACTACAAGTTGGAGAATCTAAAATAAAACAAGTAAAAAAATTCAAATACCTGGGAAGTATTTTGACAGAAGATGGAAAGTGCGACACAGAAATCCAAAGACGCATTGGCATGACCAAAGACGCATTTCAGAAGCTAACCAGAATACTGAAAGACAGAAAAATCTCATTAAAAACAAAGAAAAGCGTGGTGGATTGCTATGTGATATCTGTCCTTCTGTATAGAAGTGAATGTTGGACGATCTCCTCAAAGATGAAGTAGAGGCTTGAGGCAGCAGAAATGTCGTTTCATAGAAGGACGGTGAGGATACCATGGACAGCGATGTGCAGCGATGAGGTGTTGGAAAGGATGCAAACGAGAAGAAAACTGATAATAAATATCAGGAAGAGACAAATGAGGTTCCTTGAACACGTAATGAGTAAGGAAAGCCTGGAGAACTTGATACTTACAAGTTGGATAAATGGAAAAAGAGACAGGGGAAAGCAGCGCGAGACGTACTTGTTACATCTGAGCAAATGGTTGACG
>JBBBDQ010000865.1:520000-522500 GCA_037127315.1 Ascarosepion bandense | reverse complement strand
AAATATCTACTCAAATACGAGTATCGATTATTCAAAATAATGTTCAAACAAGTAGTTTCACACACACACACACACACACACACACACAGAGACATATATATATATATATATATATATATATATATATATATATATATATAAGAAAGTGAATGGACATGTAGATTAAAAACCATTATTTTATAAACCATTGAAATAATAAAATTACAATATACATATATATGCATAATACGATACCAGTATAGCCTAAAGGCATGGTATATTTATGCATAGAATTGATCAATATCAGGAATAGAGTCTCTGCAAATATAAGAATTGGCGTCAACGATGAGTTGAGACAGTCTGTTTCCATGCTTGATTACATCCTTTATGACTTAATAGCCTGAAGATTGCATTAAAGCATGAAGCAGACTGTTGCCACTCGATGTTGACCTCAGTGTCGACTTTCACGCACACACATACACTCATACACACACATATATATGCACAGTTTTCGTTTGGTTTTATATAAGAAATATGAAAGCGGGGTGGAGAAAACTCTATAGAAAGTGCAAAAAAAAAAGCGTACACTAACCTATAAATGAAAAATAACGTACGCGTAATGAATATTGTTTACAAATTGTTATATATATATATATATATATATACTACCGGCCATAATTATTAGGACACCTCACTTATTTAAAGAAAATGATGTATTTCATACTATTTTTAGTAATTATTGCCAAGTGGATAGTTCTAAATGAAAATAGAATGCTTCTTTTGTTAATACTGCACAACAACATGTGCATCAAATGAACTGTTTTGGTGTCCAGTTTTTGTGCTCTCTTCCCCATGCTAGTCTCTTCTTCTTATTAGCTGGCCGAAGCAAAGGTTTCCTGGCTGCCTTGTAAAATTTCGCAAAGTAATAATAACAAACAAAAGAGCCATTTTATTTTCATTTTGAATTATCCATTTGGCAATATATACCAAAAATAGTATGAAATACATCATTTTTTAAAATATTCTTCTTCTTCTTATTATTATTATTATTAGCCGGTAGTATATATATATATATATATATATATATATATATATATATATATATATATATATTGCGGGCAGTGCTTATTCTGGGCAACAGACCGTCTGCCGATACAGAAAGTGTGTAGTTGGAAATCAGTGTTGCCAGTGATTGTTATTTACAAGATATTTTCACATTGAAGATAAAGGTAATAAAAATACAACATTTAACACTGACACCATCGGGGAGGGTCACAGTGAGTTTCAGCCATTTTATTTTACCGGTGACAACCGGCAAAAAATGTCGGCTTTTAATTGTTTATGTCACTTGTTTGCTCTCTTTCTGTCGATGAGCAACTGGCTGATTGAAAATCATTACCAGTTGAACACCCTTGTAAAACTGGATAAATATAAAACCACTCAGCATTAAACTCACACACACATCCAAAGACAAACATACGCTCGTGCGCAAACACACACACATGCATATATATATATATATATATATATATATATATATATATTATTTTTCAAATCCAAAAAGGATGACCACAAGGTAAACTCCCCAAAACCTGATCCTATTAATATTAATCTTACTAATATTACAATTGATCAAAGTGGAGGGCTCGATGCAAATAGTATTATCTATTTATAGAACCAAATATATATAGTATGTTAATAAATTCAGAAATTTAAATTCGTTGAATGGCCATTTCAGCGAGAAAATTCTCGCTTCGTCAGCAGCAATGGAAAAGAAAAGTTATTAATTCAAATATAGTCCAAAATTTCTATACCGAAAGGAGCCCAAAAACATATTCATACGCAATTTTTACAAACACATACAAATTTTCCTGACTTCTTATTTTCTGCTACCCATCTCCACCCTCTGATCTCACTCCGCTATCAATCGCTGGCATAACTTGATAACTGCTTTAGCCTGGCATAAATTTCACAACTCTTTGGGTCAAGTTACAGGAACTAACCAACATCTATATCTAGCTGCGAACCAGTAACTTACAGGGTTAGAGGGAGATAACTCATGATTACCAGAAGAGACTCTACGCAAGAGATAGAGATGATTGTAATAAAGGGTTCTGTTCGAAATTCCTAGCACCTGAAGAAGGCCGGGACGTACAACAGCCGAAACGTCGTACAATTTTCAAGATGAGGACAATAGTCCCAATAAGGTAAATAATATAAATACTACCTCACCTCAGAAATATAGACAAATACTACCGACTACATCATTGATTAATGAAAACCATTATTTACAAGAATCGGATAAAGTATGATTTTATTATAAGGTATTCTTCGAATTTTCAGCACCAAATGAAGAAGAAGAATTAATGGGAAACTTTCAAAACGTTGCAAATTATCTCAGCTGTTAAATAATTTCGTGAAGGAGTGTATTTTTATGAAACAGAAAAAAATACAAACTGGCGAGCAAAAGAAAAATATACATTGTTTTGATAAATATTTGATTTTTGCCAAAGTTAAGAAC
>JBBBDQ010000865.1:455000-515000 GCA_037127315.1 Ascarosepion bandense | reverse complement strand
AGAAAAGGAGAGAGAGGATGTTCCAGTAACTTGAACCGATTTTAAATGATTTTACATTATACACCAATAAATCTTCCGTGTATGTTTCATTAAAGACATTGAAAATATTACTCTATTATATATATATATATATATATATATATATATATTTATATATATATGTGTGTGTGTGTGTGTGTGTGTGTGTGTGTGTGTGTGTGTGTGTGTGTGTGTGTGTGTAAAAATATACTCAGTTATGAACTGAGATTAGGGACAGGATGGTTAAATAAAAAGAAGATAAGAGAAAAACTGTATTTATATCGCTTACGTATTTCGTCCTGTGATGAATTTTATCAAGGCAAAAAACGAGGTGTTTCTTTTGTTGTGGTTGTACATATTATGTGCTTTTCTTTTTGCACGACACATGAAGGAATTCTAAAACTAAAATATTCTGTTAATCTTTTTGAATGATTTGTGTGCGTTTTTATAGTTGCCAACACTGTTTATTTCTAGATACGTAATTTAGAATAAAGCTCTTCGTCTTTTTGCCTTGATAAAGTCCATCACAAAACGCGTTTTTTCTCTTGTCTTCTTTTTATTTAACCATACAGCGGAGGGTCTGTAATGTGATCGATACCGACTTAGCAGACCGCCTGCAGTCTCTCTCTCACCGGCGCGACGTGGCTTCCCTGTGTCTCTTCTATAAATACTTTCACGGCTTCTGCTCCGATGAACTTAGATCACTGGTGCCCCCTAGGTTCGAATTTGCACGAGATACTAGATTAGCAACTAGATCCCACCCTTTTACAGTGAAACCGATAAAATGCAACCGCAACTTCTACTCCAACAGTTTCTTTTCTCGCACTTCCCGACTGTGGAATTCTCTTCCACATTACTGCTTCATCGACGGCTACAATATCCAAGAGTTTAAATGTAAGGTCAATAGATACCTCCTAACAAACTAACTTCCATTCTTTCAAACACACTAACTTCCATTCTTTCAAACACACTAATTTCCATTCTTTCAAACACTCTTCCCACCCACCCAACTATCTATCACCCCACCTTCTGACATTTCCTATATCTAACCACTCTTTCTATTTACCTCCTCCTATGTAGCCCAAAGCGCAATAGTGGCAGTGGAATGCCTTGCTTGGGGTGAAATGATTAAAAATATATATATATATACGTACACATGTATATGTTTCTACTTGGGAAAGGATGTGGAAGGTCAATCATATTGCCGATAAAGCCTTACTGGTTTATTTACTAAATATGTGCCTGATAGTGAACAGTGAAATAAGTGGACATGATGCGTCTTTAGTACCCATTATCTTGTGCCATATGCGCGCAACCTGACAAATGTTCTTCTACTTTCACAATATATCAGTGTCGACTTTCTGCTGGTTTTCAACGCAAGTCAACCTGCTAGCAACAAATGACGGTCATTTGTGAATTTTGTTGATAAAACCTGTTCCGGCATAACACAGTCTTCTATCGAATGCGACAATTCTATCAGCAAGATGTGAGAATTTATTAAACAAGGCACCGACACACACACACACACACACACACACACACACACACACACACACATAAACAAACACCACACGCATACATACTTGCATACATGCATACATATATACATGTTTATATATATATATATATATATATATACATACAAACATATATATATATATTTATTACTATTGGTGACTGTTCTTTAAATATGGCAGTGAGATGTTTACTTTCACACTTCTGGCTTCCTTTGTGTAAAAATGTCTGTTCCGAATTATACAGACAAAAAAATTTTTATAGAAATTACGCAAATATTTTTATGAAGAATTTTTCAAAATGTATAAATAGAAAATCTTTCCGCTTAAAAGAAATCTTAGTATATATTAGAAACGCTTAGATTTATTTTCTATCTCTGATACGCCAGCTTGTCATCGCCAGACAATTATCATCAGATTTTTCATCTTCTTCCGCTTTGAATAGAACAGACGATTTCTTTCTTGAAGAAAATTCCTCAAGATATCCAATTTGTCGGTTGCCTCGCTACCAGAGAAAAAAATATACTTTCCAGCACGTTTGGAGGGCTCGTTATTTAAGCTAAAAAAAGGCCATTATCTTGAAGACCCATTTCTTGGTTCCACCAAGGATTTCTTATATTAAAATTTGGCGTTACTCAATCTACCTGTCTATAATTCTCATGTTTATTTTAAATTAAGCTTGGAAAATGTCAACAGCTAAGGAAGCCAAGTTTTTATTTTTTCATTGAAACCTCATTTAACCAGTTTACGTTTACGGTCACGTCAAGTTTAAACATCGGTTTCAGTACAATCACTGAAGATAAGCAACGTTAAATTGATCCCTAAAACAACGAGGACAACAGACCGAGCAATATAATTACAGTAAGTAATACACATTTTAAAAAAATATAAAAAAAAAACTAGACGTCTATTTCAAATACGGGTTATCTACTAAAATGACTATAGTTGATGTTCCGTTTGTGTGATAATAAATACAAATATTTGCACAATAATCTATAATATGGCATTATAAGTGGTTCAGAAATTGTTTGTTCTATTTTGTTTACGTTCGGAAACGATAGGATGAATTTTACAATATTTAATATCACAATATTTTCACTGAGGTAGCATTAATAAAAAAATAACAAGAACAAAAAAAACAGTGCTTCAAACTCATACATACTCTGACAAAGATTCTGTATTTTTGGTGCATATCCATAAAAACACAAAAGTTGTAACTTGTCAGTCGTTTTGCTAAAGTTTGCTACCTTCATTTGTCTTCCTATCATGCTTGTAACTATCCTATCTTCGTCTTCTATGTGTCCCTTTGGGACGCTATCTCTCTTGGTTGTCCAAAACGGCCTACCTTTTGTAAGTCTATCATGGATGTCTATAACGTCTTACCATTTGCAAGTCTATCATGGCTGTCCAAAACGTCCTACCTTTTGAAGGTCTATCATGGCTGTCCAAAACGTCCTTCCTTTTACAGGTTTATCATAGATGTCCAAAACGTCCTAACTTTTGAAAGTCCATCATGGCTGTTCATTACGTCTTACCATTTGCAAGTCTACCATCGCTGTCCAAAACGTCCTACTTTTGAAGATCTATCATGGCTGTCCAAAACGTCCTACCTTTTGAAAGTTCATCATGGCTGTTCATTACGTCTTACCATTTGCAAGTCTATCATCGCTGTCCAAAACGTCCAACTTTTGAAGATCTATCATGGCTGTCCAAAACGTCCTTCCTTTTAAAGGTCTATCATGGCTGTCCATAACGTCCTACCTTTTGCAAGTTTATCATGGCTGTTCATAACGTTTTATCATTTGCAAGTTTATCATGGCTGTCCAAAACGTCCTACCTTTTGAAGGTCTATCATGGATGTCCAAAACGTCCATCCTTTAACAGGTCTATCATGGCTGTTCATAACGTCTTACCTTTTGCAAGTCTATCATGGCTGTCCATAACGTCTTATTTTTTGCAAGTCTATTTGGCTGTCCAAAATGTCCTACCTTTTGAAGGTCTATCATGGCTGTCCACAACGTCCTACCTTTTGCAGGTCTTACTAGCATTTGTATTTTTGCCATCCAATTAAGATACCGTTCCGCTGTCCATTCGCGTAATTTGGTTAGGCTAGAGTCCCACTGTTATCACCTCCCGCCCATTACGCTTTCGCCTTCAAATAATCCTTTATTATTATTTCTTCAAGAAATACCAACTGTCCTTCTCGGATTCAGAATATCATTGTTTTCTTTTTTCGTTTTTACTTTCCTTAAGACTCCTTCGTTGCTTACATATTATATAGTATTCTCAGCATCCTTCTGTAGGACACCATTTCTCTTGCCTCCGGTTTTCTTCTCATCTGGGTTGAGAGTGTCCACCCTTTGCTATATACCATCTTATAATGGCATTGTATAACATTTTTTTTTGTTTAGCGAGAAAGTTTTTAAGTTTTGTATCTCTGGATTTAATCTAGGTTTTCCAGTGTGTCGACATATCTTACGCTACGGTTAGATTCAGAAAGAATTTAGTTATGATGTAATTTTAGCGTAATTAAAATCTATAATAAAAAAGTTTCAGGGTGTTTTTCATGAACCTCATTTAAACGAATGCTAACAAATAAATAATTAAAACAAAATAAAATAAAAATGCGAAAACGGTGTTCATTACAAGAAAAAAATTCAAAAATTTGATTGCAAAAGATTAGCAAAGACCAATTTTTTTTGTTTTTTAAATAGCAAATATTATTGAAAATCTTCGAAGTATAATCAGCTTGACCGCATTGTATGACTGCATAAATATATATCTATGTTCACATTAACTTATCTATCTATCTATCTATCTATCTATCTATCTATCTATCTATCTATCTAGCAGTATAGCCCGGCGTTGCTCGGATGTAATAAAAGATTTAAAACTAATCCATAATCATGGAGCTCAGACTCTTTGGACGTTGGTAAGAAAGACTAAAAAGCAATAGTTGTTTCCAGTTAAAGCGAAACCGTAGACTGAAAGAAAAATGAATGCATGTAAATCAAATTCTGCTTTCCTGGTATCGATATCAAATAAGTTTTTTCGTCGTAAGAGGAAATTTGAAGGCTAAATAAGTCCTCTGAGTAAAAGGTATCATGGCTGAGATTAAGAACTACAATTATACCTACTTAGAGCCAAAGCCGAAGCAAAAACTAAAATAAATGGTCTGAAAAAATACAGGCATACATGCAGATGAACAGACATACGCACAAAAATCTTGCTTTATATATATATATATATATATATATATATATTATCGCTTTTCTGCACTATTGTAAGAACTGCAACCTTGAAACTCCTGAATATCGTTTCTTATGCCTTTATCTATGAGTGTATCAAATTTGATTAAAATCGGGCCATATAACCCGAGTTTTTCGATTATAGATTTTCGATATTTATCGGGGTTACCTCGACACAAAACCTAGCTAAGAACACTCGCAGACAGTTATAGTACAACTGTGTAAATTTTCAAGAAAATCGGTTCAGCCGTTTTGGAGTCTATAGATAACGGACACACACACACACACACACACAAAGTTTCATTTATAAATATGTTTAGATCTATCTATCTATCTATCTATCTATCTATCTATCTATCTATCTATCTTCGAACCTGCTCATATCTATCTATCTATCTATCTATCTATCTATATATATATATATATATATATATTCTATTTATTTACGCTAAATTTACTATTTACGCTCTGAAGCTCTGATTGAGCACTCTGGAAGAAAAGTAAAAACAGTAGCTACTCAAGCATCTATGCATCGTTCATTCAGTTATGAATTGGAACACTCTTAGCTATTGTCATATGTTTACATTTTATATAACACAATAAAAATCTGCATTTTTCTACCGAGTGCCCATAGTTCAGAGGTAGAATTGCCGACTGATTTTAATTCGGTCGAGTTTCAATCCTAGCTAGAAGCAATCGGATGTCTAACCGTACTGATGAGCTGTGATGCAGCGAAACAGAGCTCTCTCTGCGGCTCTCTCTCTCTCTCTCTATATATATATATGTATATGTTCGCATCTGTTTATATCTATCTATCAGTCTGTCCCACTATATCTCTAAATCTGTACATATCTATCAATTTCCATCAGTCTCTTTTTTTCTATCTATTGAAGAATCAATGTAATATATTCATTTTATGGAGTCCTGTATTCCAGTTTTATATAATTTTAATATCGTACAATTTCAAAGAAAAGCATGATATTAAGTATTACTTTATCAACAGCAACAAAAACAAAAATGATCCAACACAATTGTTGCTAATTAATACGAAAAGAATTAGCGACTTTTAGAACAAAATAAAAATACGACGAAATTATTTTTTTAAAAACTACCTTGTTGCCTTTTAATATGGCTTCTACTTCATTGTACAAGATATTAATTGAATGAAAACAAATCAAAATTTGCTGGCCCAATAATATCAAATTGAAAATACTGAAGATGAAATGTGTTTTTTGGTTGCTGAACTTAGTTCTTTTCAATATTTATGGGAAAAAAACAAGCGTCCTTGACTGTGATTATCGTCCAATCAAAATGGATCGTCTTCTTTTTTTGAACTCTCATGTTATTTTGCGACTCGGTTGTACCACACGTCGATAGCAAAACGCAATTTCATTCACTCCAGTATCATTTGTTATTGAGAGTTGCCACTTTAAGTTTTACTGTGAGAGAAACATCTTTAATTCAAATGGCTGCTATATCTCCAGAAATCAAACTCCGTATTAAGAGAGAGAGAGAGAGAGAGAGAGAGAGAGAGAGAGAGAGAGAGAGAGAAAAGAAATGTATTTACCTGAAGTGAGAAGGTAATAGGAATATATTTGTCGCCTGCTTCGTTCTAGTAAAATTCTTTGATTATAAAATTATAATCTAACTTCGAACTAGAAATCCTAATTAAATTTTATGTTCCAGTAAAGCCTTTCTTATATTCGTAGCCACTAGAAGTTTACTAGAATTTAAAATTAGATGTCTATGCATAAAGAAAATAAGATTTGAATATCATCAAATTCTTTACCAGAAAGCGGATTCAGTGGAAAAAAAAAATCTCTCTATAATTAGATAATGATATGCAGTTGCAAAAACCCATCATGGTAAGCTGCCAGATCATTGCAAACAATCATGCCAGATTTTCACTATGACTATAAAATGACCGCAACTTGATACTGGCGTTTATTTTTGAGCCTATTTCTGATTCCGTGTTTGAGATTGAAACCTTGTATCGTTCAGTTGCGAGACAAACTTTGTTGAATGTTGATGTTTTGTCCACAAATGGATGCTTTAAAGATGAAGGATGTAAAGTTGCCTTTTCGTCATATTAGACTATGAATTTCGGAAAGAAGTAAACGTCAGGGTGATTTGAACCTGAACGATTAACCACGTGTAGGGCAACTTTCTGACGTCGATGAAGACGCTCTTTATGCTATTTCGTGAAACAGACCAAATATTTTCCATTGAAGAAGGGCAGCCCAAGGTGCCAAATACAGGTCGGGGATACCAAAATCAAGCAGGTACAAAAATGTAAATACCTGGAAAGCGTTATAACAGAAGACGGAAAGTGCGACACAGAGATCCGAAGGTGAATTGGCATGGCGAAGGAAGCATTCCAGAAATTGTGTAAAGTATTAAGAAACAGGACAATTTCGCTAGAAACTAGGAAGAGAGTACTGGATTGCTATGTGTTGTTCGTTCTTCAATATGGCAGTGAATGCTGGACAATACCATCGAAGATGAAGGAAAAACTTGAAGCAACTGAAATGTGGTTCTACAGAAGGATACTGCGAATATCATGGATCGAGCATGTGAGTAATGATGAGGTCTTGGAAATGATGGAAACAAAAAGGAAATTAATACTGAGCATCAGGAAGAGACAGCTGAAGTTTCTGGGACATGCAATGAGGAAGGAGGGCTTGGAGAATCTGATACTAACAGGCCAGATAGAGGGAAAAAGAGACAGGGGAAAGCAACAGATAACATATTTGAAGGACCTAATCAGGTGGATGACGGAACGAGGGTTGCAAGGTGTAACAGGAGAAGGCGTGCTCAGAGCCAGCAGGGATAGGAAAACGTGGAAGGCCATGGTCGCCTACGCTCTGAAGGGACAGGGGACATAGAAGAAGAAGAAGAAGAAGAAGAAGAAGAAGTTTGAAAATTGATATTTCAACTTTTTTTCGCCATTTGAAGAGATTATGGTCCAAGAAAAAAAATTTTGGCAAAGACTAAAAGGTTTTATTTTGCACCACGATAACGCAAGACTGCATGTTGCAAAAGAGATCTTAATGAATTGAAATAAAATCCTTCTACTATCCACAGTATTCTTCTGACTTAGCTCCTTCGGATTTCGTTCGTTCTGGTCTCTACAAAACAATTTGAAGGACAAACAAATCACTTTACAGTCAATTGAAAAGTACCCCATAACCTTCTCCCAAGAAATAACACGAATTTTCTACGAAAATTACAACGAGAGACAGTTGTTAAAAACAATGGAGACTAAGTACTAGACTAACAGATGTCGAATTTTGTTTTGAATTTTTCGAATAACTCACGGATGTTTACAACGAGCTAATATTTGGCATTTCTTTAAAAAAAAACTGGTATTTTTAAGCAAAGTCTTTAAGATATAAAATATGCGTAATTTTACCTGATGAATATCAGATATAATCCCGACTGAAACAATAATTTTACAGAAATAACAATTCTATACCTGGATAAACCGTACAAAAATTAATTTGATTCTTAATTGGCTAATTTTAATTTCATTATTTTTGCACTGTATTACAAATTTTTAGTGATTCTACGATCAGAAATAAAACAACAAAGCAATTTCTACTCCAACAACTTATTTTCTCGCACTTCTCGCCTGTGGAATTCCCTACCGCATGCTTGCTTCCCCGACGGCTACAACCTCCAGGAGTTTAAATGTAAGGTCAATAGACACCTCCTAACACACTAACTCACACCCACTCTCTCCAACTCTCTCCCTCTGTACAGCCTAAGTCGTCTATCACCCTCCTTCTGACATTTCCTATACCCAATCGCTCTATGTAACCCCTGCATTATAGTGGCAGTGGAATGCCTTGCTTGGGGTGACACGATTTTAAAAAAATTAAAAAATTAAAGAATAATCAGATAGCTTTGGCATTCAAAGTACCCGTTTTTAATAAAAAACAAACAAAACAACTTGCGATATAAAGATGTAGATAGTATATAGATGTCTATTACAACCATCGTCAGAAGAGTCATCATACTCAGGTTTCAGAAACTACTCCTTCAGCCTTCTTCAGGTGTCCTCCCTGTATTATTATGAAGTGAACACTATTTTCAATCTGTGATTAGGGTGGGGGGGATTTTGAATTTCAGTTAATACACCACAGATCTATTCACATTCATGTCGCTTGTCAGTTTTTTCCACTGAACCAGACAATGATTTTTCCAAGCACTACCATATCGAGGGATTGAACGCACAACAGCCAGAGAAAAATAGAAAGCTTTAACTAACACTATAATTTATTTGGCCATGTGAAATAATCGTAATATGATTCTGCTTTTCCCATTCTTACAACCTTTCCATTTATTATTACAATGATGTTAATCCGGTAGAATGTTAATCCTGTAGATGTTAATCCTGTAGATGTTAATCCTGTAGAAGGCCCATGGTCTCCTCGAGATAGAGTATTGCAGAATAAGAGTCACCACTTCAAGCAAGGTGATAAATTTCACCATGACGCAAGAGGTCATTGGAAGTGAAAGAAAACAAAAGACTTTAAAAATAACTGGAAACCCAATCCGAAACAAGAAAAAACGATGAGCCTCAAAGCCTGTTTAAAATATCAGGGAGGAGTGTAAACCGGGCAATAATCTACTATCTACTTCTATTGATTAAGAAGGAAGTAGATAAATAGTAAATAAACGTTCTGAGTTTTAGCCGGAGAAGTTAGACATGCAGAATATACATTAGAAAATTTCGAGAAATCTGAATCTAAACAAGATAGATCTCTACATTATTTTAAAGAACGGGAGAAGTAAACCGAACAAGAGGCATATTGAATGGGTTATTCAGTATTGATTGCAAAGAAAGAATGAAAAAAAAATCTATGTCAAAGAAAAAAAGAAAGAAAGAGAAGATAGAAATACTGATAATACTCTCATGAGCTTAACGTCTGCTTCTTGGAAATGGAAAAGCGTGTTAGTTCTTAATCTCTTTCATTTTACCCACTTGCTTCTTTAAATAATGAACTGAATTCGTATTTAAGCTTGTTATTGAAAACTGAATGCGTGGCCATGAGAAAAAAAGACGACCCCAAAATGCCAACTACAGGTTGAAGAAACTAAAATAAAACAAGTAAAGAGATTTAAATAACTAGGAAGTGTACTGACAAACGATTGAAAGTGCGATGTCGAGATCCAAAGACGCATTGGCATGGGCAAGGACGCATTTCAAAACCTAACCAGAGTACTAAAATACAAGAAAATCTCATTGAAAACTAAGAAAAGAGTGCAGAATTGCTATGTAATGTCTATCCATCGTTATGACAGTGAATGTTGGACGATTTTCTCAAGGATGAAGGAGAGGCTTGAGGCAGCAGAAATGTGGTTTTACAGAAGGATGCTGAGGATATCATAGATTGAGCACGTGACTAACGACGCGGTGTTGCAGAGAATGGAAACGAGGAGAAAACTCATAATTAACATAAGGAAGACATGAAGTTTTGGGGGCATGTAGTGAGGAAGGAAGTCCTGGAGAATTTACCAATCACAGGACGGATAGAAGGAAAAAGAGACAGGAGAAAACAGCGCGAGACCTACTTGATAGGCTTTCGCAAACAGATGGCATTGCGGGGTTTGGGAGAAATACCAAGGTGAAGAATTTTGAGAGCGACATGAGACAGAGCCAAGTGGAAGTCCATGACTGCCTACGTCCTGAAAAGACGCGGCATATGAAAAAGAAGAATTCTAATATCATCTTCGTGGAACTTTTCACGACTGTTAATATTGATAATTTTTCCTTACCTTAAAATTCCGACTAAATTCATGAAGCTGGCATGTAACGGAGAAAAGACAGATATAGTAACTTTCATATTTAATAATCACCTAAATATAAAGCAATAGTAATATGAGTCGTTACCTTATAAGGAAACATTCACCATTCATTGTCTGGACAATCAATGTTTTTTGAATTAGGCGTTGCTAAACTTTCTGGCCATTAAAATGATCCCATAAAATTGCGATCAAAATGTAGTACCTGTTCTTCTATTTGATCTTTCGTCATATCCATCTTTCGTCGGAATATCAGGCGAATAGAAAATATATTATTGTCATTGGTCTTTACCTGTAACTCCAGAATGAACTCTTCCCAACACTATATATACTACGCCTCTCAAGAGAGAAGAAGTGGGGTTGTCCTAGCCTTCGGGCTGGGCACACCTAAGACAAGTAAAGACCAGTTATGACCGGTTTTGAACCTGTCCACCGCGGTGGATAGGTAATGTTTGACCAGTACCTGGGTTTACGCGCTCAGGTTCCCCACGTTAAAAAAAACCTTGTGTCACATCTCTCTCAAGTGGGGGAGAAGGGTAAATAATGGAGTTGGTAGTAGTTCACTCCAAACCAGACTGACAATCGTACTAACATTTTCCACTTTTTGTATTGCTATTTCTTGTTATTATATATTTGTTATCTCTAACCTGGTGGTCAGGGTTGTTCATTTCGGGCCTTAACCTGGTCCATAACAATTATCTATTCAGCTTGTTCATAATGGTAATATTAACTGCTTCTTCGGAATTAATTGACCGAGCAGCCAAATGTTACTATCGTTTAGAATTTATAAAATACTAGCAGCATAGCCCGGCGTTGCTCGTGTGTAATGAAAGCTTTAAAACTAATTCATGGTCCTGGAGTTCAAACACGAAAGACTAAAAAACAATAGTTGTTTCCAGTTAAAGCGAAACCGTAAACTGAAAGAAAAATGAATGGATGTAAGTCAAATTTTGATTTCCTGGTATCGATATCAAATTTTCTGTACTATTGTAAGAACTGCAACCTTGAAACTTCTGAATATCGTTTCTTATGTCTTTGTCTATGAGTGTATCAATTTGATTAAAATCGGACCACTCCTTCTATAACACGATTTTTTCGATTATCGATTTTCGATATTTATCGGGGGTACCTCGACACAAAGCCTAGCTAAGAACACTCGCAGACGCTTATAGTACAACTGTGTAAATTTTCAAGAAAATCGGTTCAGCCGTTTCGGAGTCTATAGGTAACTGACACACACAGACACACACACACAGACAAGTTCCATTTATAAATAAGTTTAGATTTCTATTAAAACAGTTTTATTTTAGGAAAAATAGGTATATCAAGTTCAGTAACTGTTATCGCTCTTTCCAGTATTGATGGGGGACTTCCTTACCAACATTTGTTTGAGATGGTGTGGATGTCATCATCTTGGATACGTATCAATAGTCTCTCTTCGAGTTACATGAGCTACCCATTTTAGTTTTTGCTTCTGTTGAATGTTATCAATTTAAGTGCTTATTGCTTTTTTTACGTTTGTAGAATAAGAAGAAAAAAACAAGTTGAGAGATGAAAAGCAAGAATAATATGATGAAAGATAGTAAAAAAAACAAACTAAAAATATATATAAATGTTGAATTTTTTTTTGGTACCTCATTCAGGAAAACTAATGAATAAGACAACTCAGTGTGAAAATGATCACAAAATAAAGATTGAGACTAATTCATTAAAAAAAAATTAAGACTATTATATCGACTATTACGAGGGCGTAAACAAATAATAAACTATAAAGAAAACCAGGTAAGAAAGAATAAGGCTAGGACTGAACAATACCTGTAATTTGGTCTCTACGACCGAGTCGGTTAAGGCGTCATTCAGGTCAGACAGCCCTTCCTGCAAGGACACGGGATGCAAGTTCAAATCAGGCCGAAGGATACTTTATTTCTACACTATACTGCTTAATTAACGGTCATATAATATAATTGCATGTTGCAATTGAAAGTCACATGAATAATGATAATGTTAAAACAATGTACGCTGATGTGATAGCAACATAAAAAACGATCCATTGTTAAACTTTGTTAAACTTTCCTAATGCCATCCAAGAGTAAAACAGAAATAACCTTTTAAGCTTTATATATATATATATATGTGCGTGTGTGTGTGAGTGTGTGTGTGTGTGTGTTGAATATATGGATTTGAATCCGACAAGATGATAGAATGAAGTAGAAAACGTATCTCAATCTAATATGTTTCAGTATTATTAAAGGTTCTTAAGAGGCCAAGATAAAAATATTTTACCCAAGTCTCTGAAGAATGTTTAATATAAAGGGAACGTTAGATTGAGATACGTTTTTACTTTTTTCTGTACTATATATATATATATATATATATATATATAAAATAATAATAGTAATTTAAACAAATAAACAGTACCATATATATATATATATATATATATATATATATATATATATATATTCCTATATCTTTTTATTCCCTTTAAAAAAAATTATGCATTTTAAAGTAAAGGCCTTTTTCTAATACATCAACGCTTTTGGGAAGTTAGGTTTTTGAATATGTCCAGCGTCTGTAATATATACAAATTTTTTTCTTTCTTTTCTTTTCTTTTTCCCTCCCTTCCTTCCTTTATCTCTCTTTCGGCCGTCTGTTAAGTTTTAAGTTACAATTCTCTTTCTTTTTTTTGCTAACCCAGACGATGTCAATTTTTTATTTTTCTTGTTTATTTGATTTTATTTTGTTTTATCTTTTTCTTTTTTCTTTTTCTTTTTTATTTTCTATTTTAATATCTTTGCAAATCTATTTAAAAAGGAAAATTAGACTGATTTTTCTCCAGTTTCTGAAAGGATTTTTCTGTTGCTGAGGTGATGTGTTATCCCCCGTGGGGATTTTCATATCAAAATGATAAACCAACATCATTGAATTAATCCTTTTTTAATTTATATTTGCTCTGTAATATTTTATTACATGGGGCTCTCTTCCTGTATCATTTTTTAATATTAAAATAAAATTTTTAATATTAATTAGGATCGGGTTTTGGGAATTTACCTTCCTGCTTTTTTCGCTTGGATTAAAGTATCTGAATTAATATATATATATATATATATATATATAGTACTGTTTATTTGTTTAAATTACTATTATTATTTTATTTGTACTTATGATAATCCCCTTATAATTAAAAAAATATGTTATCGAACTGGTAATATTTTAATAACTATTATTATTTTATTTCTACATATGAACTCATCCCCTTAATCAGTTCATTACTTTATTTTCTGCTGGCTTTAAATTTTTTATTTTTCATTTAATTTTATTTTATCCTTTCCAACGTTTAAATTCGTCTTCTCTGTTCTTTTTTCTGCCTCTTTTTTTTTCTTTTCATCCTTTTCTTTATGTTTTTATGCTTTATCCTTTTCTTCTTCCGGTTTAAAATTTGACATGTCTGGGTTTCTGCTGAGAAACTTTCGCTACACTACCGTCTAATGAATCGTACACACACAATGTCATTTGAGGCGTTATTATCTTCCACTCCACTTAGTTCATCTCATTGTCTGATCTTGTTTGCATTTCTTCATTTTTATTTATTTATCTACATATCTTTCTAAATCTCCGTATTTATATATCACAAAATTAACCACATTTTACTGCCAGATGATGGTGTTGAACACCGAAAATTTATAGCTATTAATTTGCATAATAATAATAATAATAATAATAATAATGACCACACACACACACACACACACACACACATACATATATATATATATAATATTATTAACTATAGTAATTACAATATTAATAGTAACAGAACTAATAGTAACAGCACTAACTCTGCCAAAACTAGTACTAATTAAGCTATAATTTAAATCGTCTTGAACAACCCACCGAGGACGAACTCGGAGGGAAAAGAAGGGGACGTAAAAAAAGAAACGAACAAAAAGTCAAGTACTCGTAAGAAAGAAAAAAAAACCAAGACGTAAACCTTAACGCTAAAGCCCTCAATACGAAAGTAGAGCAACACAGACAGAAAATCTTCAGGGTAAACTGAGCCAGGTAGGTTTATTGGCTCGGGCTTAGATTTTCTGTATATATATATATATATATATATATATATAAAGGAAAACTCAACACATCATTTAGAGTGATTTTAAATTGTAATTCATTTCTATGAACTAAATTAGTTCATTTCTTCAGACCAGAAGCTAATTTAGTTCTTGGAAATGTATCACAATTCATAACCACTCGAAATAATGTGTTGGGTTTTCCTTTACAAATATATTGCTCTGGGTAACATCTATTGAGGACTCTATACAAACCTAACACTTGATCTTGTTGGATTATTCTTGCCATTCACGGACTTGACATCATTACATATTTAATTGATTATGTAATTAAGATTATATAAAAATTAATTTGAAATCATAAGCCGTTGAATCATTATATCTATATCTATATATATATAATTATGTAGCGCCTTATGATTTTAAAATGTTAATTTTATAATCTTAAATACATAACCAAATTTATATAAAATATGTTTCTCTTCATTATGTCTATGAGCTCAATCTCTCTTTCACACACACACACACACACACACACACACACACACACACACACACATATACACACACACAGACATATATATATATATATATATATATTGAATTTATGTATCGTATGAATGTTTTTATGTTGAAAACAATTTCCTGATATCAAGCTCTTTCATTAAACAGATCGCTTGCCTTAAAAACGTTATCTTCACTGTTTTTGTGTGGTGTGTGGGTTAGTCTAATGCATCTTCCTATATCTTTATATATAGATCCTGATATGTGTAAGTAGTTTTCTGAAGAGAAAATCGTGAAAAATACCTAAAAACGCACTGTTATTACATATTATATAGCATATTTTCGTTATTATTTCTTTGTATTTGTTTCATTGGCACTTTATATATATATATATATATATATATATATATATATATATATTGGTAGTGGTGGGTGTTCAGAAAATGAAAGCGGAAAAGCGACGAACATCCGGGGCTGTTGTCTTTGCAGAAGAGAGATGAATACGCCGAATCGTTTGATCCATTTACTGTTGGACGGAGGAGAAAGCTTCAGACCTTCACTTTAAGTCTTTTATTCAGTGTAAGGTTTATCTGTAAAAACAAAACAAAAACAAATAAATCACAAAATGTTTTCAAGACAAACATGATTCTCTGTGACAACAATGATATAAAGAAAAATAAAACTACTTGAGTAAAAATTGTATGCTGTCTCCAGCGGTAGCCTTTCTTACTAACCAACGACAGTCCATTTCTTTCATTATTTTATTTTTTTTGAATGTGCAACAGTGTGTTCGAATACGAAATTTTTCTCAAAAGAAAAAAAAATGTGGTGGACAACCGCAAAATTTTGTTTTCATTTCCCGCTTAAAAATCTGACAGTTAAGTGCCATATGTAACACATACCTTGGCGATCATGCCTCTTTTGGTTCATAACTGAATGGGCATGAGATTTTACAGCAGAAGGTTGCCATTACATTCTACGGTCAACTGGTTGCTATCAGAATCAGTTCTTTAAATACCATGGCTTACGGCATATCACGTTCAATACACCGGTTCTCGTTCGATCACCGAAGTTAAGAAACGTTGAGCCTGGTCAGTACTTAGTTGGGTGACCACTTGGCTGTAAACCAGGCGCTGTAAACGTTCAGTGACGGATGTGCGTTGTGGTGCAGGATGTCGGCTTGGAAAGAGAAATCGGTGTGCCGAGTTCGAATTCTAGTTGAGTACCCTGCATTCACTTCAGCACTAGTACCCTTGGGAAAGGTATTAATCCGTCACTTCTCTCCAGTTATGGGTTAAATAATAGGATGGCGCCTAGAGGCAACCCATCTAGTGTTGGTGTTACAATAAATACACCCTTGGTAGCCCAAGTATTCAGCTATTTGACAAGATATGAATTTCGCTACAAACTGCGCCAGGGTTTCAAATGTACAGGGAATAATTTCCCCACGACTCCACATCGCTGATTTTTAAATGTTATTCACACTATGAAACGCACACACGGACGCATGCCTACACCGTTTAAAGTACCAGTGGTCACTGTGCTAAACACTCAATATTCGACCAATTGATCTATCCTGAACTTATCCAGAACTGAAGAACATTCTGAATATTAACGACGAATCCGATGAAGATTTCGATTCATTCCTTTCATGCAAACAAACTTTATTACATTCAACTTAAACTTTCATTCAGCAAGTAACATTCTTTCTAAGAACATTTGACTTCGGTCAATGGGAAGAAACTCCTGTTTCACTTATCAGTTGTCAACTATATTACACACCATTTTCAACCAATATTGTACAATCGTTAATACGTGTTTAATTGTTGGTTACATTGTCGCTATTATTGTCTATTCCTATTTCTTGCATATAGAGTGGTGGATTTTGGAGATATTCTTGAGACCCGATCAGCGTGGAACTGGTAATTATTGTCCTTCTGCCAGAAGCGATTGGATTTATCGAAGAACTCCGCTACACTTTTATGGGTCCGTTTTACTTAGTTCATACTTCCTTGATTACAGATGAAAACTTGGATATTTTCCAGGATATTTCAGTGAAATATCCCCTTTCCGAAACTATTTTTATAATTATGTTGCTGATGTATCTTTAGGAAATGAATTAAATCCGGCACATTTTCAAAAGCACTATTCGAGCTTTGTCTGATCATGTGGTCCTACGTGGTCGAGAGATCAAGTTATTCTTGACCATCTCCACCATAGTTTATGAGTATATAATACAGTGCAGTGGAAGCGTGCTGGGCCCATAACCTTTGTTGACTAAGTCCACCATAGTTTATGAGTATAGAATACAGCCCAGTACGTAACTGTTCAATGAAACAACGTCAAAGATTAACAGTCATGAGTCAGACACTCTACTGAATTGGACTGTATCGCCAATCATCGGGAAAATATGGTCGCCTTTTATACACGTCGCTTTGAATATTTTGAGCCTTTTGATTGGTTAACCCTACTATTGGTGAACTATGAAATGAGTCAGCTCGTCACTGGTTCACTAGTATACAATAATACCCAAACCAACTCCAACAGCTATGTCAGATTTAATGACGGCTTTCTTAGGAGACCCAGGTTTGAATCATATTTTTCTAATACGTATATTCAGGCCGGTAGATATAAATGAAGGAATATACAATTTAATAATAATAACAGAGCATATACTTAAAGATGAGTATCCATTAAAAGTAACGTTTAAACGAATAAATGGTTGCACTATTTATATTATACGGACTATTGTCCTCATTTTTATTGCCCTGTTTACGACATTTCGGCCATTCTGTTAGGAATTTCGAAACGAATCCTTTACTTCGTCGTAAACATGGTAATAAAGTTGAGGACAAAAGTACAAACAATATCAGTCAGTCAGTTGCAATACGTGATACACGCTTTGGACGATCATGTCTCGAAAGCGACATGACTGACTGGGCAGAATATTATCCCGCAATAGGTTGCCATTGCTTTCTGTGGTAGACTGGTTGCCAAATCAAGATTATAGAACCCAATCGGTCCTATTATTTAACCCATGACTGGATGGAAGAGACGGCTTAATATCTTTCCCAAGGGTATTTGTGCGTAAGTGAATGTAAGAAATTTAACTGGAATGCGAATTCGAAGAATGTAAACAGTGAAAATACTACCTCATCTCAGAAGTGTTAAATATTCGTTAGACGATATTTTTGAGAATCCTGAAATTTTTGGCAGTAAAGTGTATTTGCACTTGGTGACATATGTTGAGATTTGAGTGAAATGTATTTTGTTAAAAAAAGGTCATCCAGGTACGCAAAAAGGAAAACATTCCTTCATTTGAATTTGAATTTTGTCTAGCGAGGTTCATGTCCCGCATTTAAGTTTGTACCGGAAGAGAGCTGTCAATGACGCGGAAGTGATGTCAAGCTAACAGTTAGAAAATCTTTAGTAGTAATTTTGATTTTGCTTTTGAAAAGTCTAGACACAACCGTTAAAGCGTATGGTTAACTAAAATTTGGGTCTCTCCAATGGAACAGCGTTGACAACTGTGATCAAGCAACCTCCTAAGCCATGGCATGTCACTGAAGATGTCTTTGTATGAAAAAGGAAAATAAAATAAAATAAAATATAAAATATAGAGTATGGAAAATAAAATATATTCTAAATTTTATTTTACATATGGGTCTGGTCCATTGTTTTTCGACAGAGGCGTTTGTTGCAGATTGTATATGTTACTGCAGACAGTGATAACGAAGGACAAAGAAGATGAAGAAGACTGTGAAATGATTATGTAAAACTAGTTTTTTTCTGAAGAAGTTGGGTTCAGTGATTTATGATTTGAAAAGTTTAATCGTCGCCCCGAATTTATTGCGGATTTTGAAGTTTAATAGTCGCCCAAGAAGTTTGAGAATAATTGCCGTAGCGGATCCAGTGAAGGCCGCCGAATTTATGAAGCTTTATGTTCGTCACCAGCCCAACATTGTCATACTCGTAGTAGCAACATTTGTCCGATCGTTATTATTCATCTTTCGTCAAGACACCGACACCCAGCATTTTTTTTTTTTTGAGAAGAATTGTTTTTTTTTTTGTTTTTTTTAATCATATCACCTCGAGCAAGGCGGTAACGCCACTGATGTGCAGGGGGCTACGTAAGAGTGAAAAGATTTAGAAAAGAGAAACCCGAAAACCACATCCTAAACAGGGAATAAGGGATGAGCCTCTATACCTGTACAATAGACGTGGGTGGAGAGTGAACCGGGCGATAGTTTAGTCTATCTAGTCCAATTGAAAAAAAAAAGAAAAAGAAAAGTGAAAAGATTGGAAAAGAGAAAGCCGGAAACCACATCCTAAACAGGGAACAAGGGATGAGCCTCTATACCTGTACAATAGACGTGGATGGAGTGTGAACCGGGCGATAGTTTAGTCTATCTACTCCAATTGAAAAAAAAAAGAAGAAAAAGAAAAAGAAAAGTGAAAAGATTGGAAAAGAGATTCCATCAAGAGACTATATAATATAATAGGAGTATAGATAAATAAATGATATCTGAAGGAGATAAAAAGACAGCATCAGTATGATTTGACACTATAAAGATATGGAATAATAAATCCTACCGGTTATATATATGATCATTAGAGCGAATGAAATGTTGTTATGAATTTGTTTACGAAATCTTACTCGTCATATATGTAATCATAAGGACAGCTGAACAGTTTGTCATATTTCTTTATAAAATGTTTTTCGTCATATATGTAATCAGTAGAATTAATAAAAATTTAGATATGTCTGTTTGATAAATCCTACCAGTGAGAAAAAATAAATAAGGAAATAAATGAATTAAAGAAATGGAATCAATGATACCATTTCTGTGCTTTTAATTTGCGAACGTCTAAAGAATGTTTCAAAATCTGATGAAGTGTTCATGATTTTCTTTTACATGGAAGCAAGTATAAAAACAGACAACGTTGATCAAATTAGGGGCACTATACGAAGTTAAAATTTAATAAAAATATGGCCACCATTCGCAAAATGGCACAAAGACGAAGAAGAAAAAGAAGCCGAAGATGAAGATGAAGAAGAAGAAGAAGAAGAAAAAGAAGATGATGATGAAAAAGAAAAAGAAGAGGATGAAAAAGAAGAATAAGATGATGAAGAAGAGAAGATAAAAAGAAGAAGAAAAAGAAGGAGAAAAAGAAGAAGAAAAAAGAGGAAGATGAAAAAGAAAAGGAAAAGAGGAAGAGGAAAAGAGGAAAGAGAAGATAAAAAAGAAGAAGAAAAAGAAGGGGAAGAAAAAGAAGGTGAAGAAGAAAAAGAAGGAAAAGAAAATGAAGAAGAGGAAGATAAAGAAAAAAGATGAAAAAGAAGAAAAAGAAGAAAAGAAGATGAAGAAGAAAAAGAGAGGTAGAAGATGAGGAAGAAGAAGAAAAAGAAGATGATGATGATGAAGAATAAGAAGAAAGGAGAATAAGAACAAGAGGAAGAAGAAGATGATGAAGAAGAAGAAGGAATAGAGAAGAAAAAGATGAAGAAAGAGAAATGTAAGAAGTAGAAGAAGAAGAGGGAAAAAAAGAAGAGAGTGTAAGAAGTAAGATCATAATAGAATATAAAGTTACAAAGAAAGAAAAAATCAAATGCGAATTCTGAAGGAAATGAAAGAAAAATGTTTTTTACGGAAAAGGAAGAACGAAATTAAACGAAATTAAATAAAAAAAGGAGAAATTAGACAAAACATGTGAAGAAAGAAAGAAAGGAAGAAAGAAAAAAAGAAAGAAAGAAAGAAAGAAGGAATAAAATTAAACAGAGAAAATAGAGCAAATCAAAACCGAAAGAAAGACAAAAGAGAAGCAAAAACAATGAAAAAATGAATCGAATGAAATTTGACGGAAAAGACAAAAGAAATGAACGAAGAAAACAATAGGGAGAAAACAGGAAAGAAAAGATAAAACAGAAGACAAAGAAATTAAAAGAAAACAATAAAAAGTGCGAAGGAATAATAACTGGAGATTTGAAGAAGAAAAGAAAAACACAAAAGAGAGAGAAAGAGAGAGAACCTAGAAAAGAAAATTTAAATGAATATTGAATATTGAATAAATGCAGAAAGTCTTTCAAGAAGAAGACAAATAAGAAGGAAGAGAAGAAGAAGTCAGTGTGAATGAAAATAATACAGGTGACATAGGGAAAAAAGAATATCAAACGGAGAATGTAGAGAAACTGAAAAAGAAAACAAAGAGAGCTAACGAAAATCACGAAAGGAAGGAAAATGTGAAGGATGAATAAAAAATGAATTGAAATAAAATAAATTATAAACAAGAGGAAAGAGAAAGGAAATGCATAAAGAATTAATTCTATAAATGAAAGCCGAAATTAATAAAAAATGAGAAAGAAAAGTAGAAAGAAGAAAAAGAAGAAGAATAAAAAGAAAAAAAGAATGAATTGATTTGTTTTTGTTTTTTTTAATCATTTCACCCCGAGCAAGGCGGAAATGTAAAAAGATTAATTAGAAAAGAGTGAGGAGTACAAACTAGTTAGAAAGGAACAATAGAAAGCTGAGAAAGCAGGTGCGATGACAGATACATAGGTGGAGAGAAAGGGAAGGTTATACAGGGGAGGGGAGAGAGCTAGAGGTCAGTGGTTAGTAGATGAGTATTGACTTTGCATTTAAATTTCTGGAGGTTGTAGCCGTCAGGAAAGCAAGAATACGGGAGCGAGTTCGACAGGCGGGAAGTGCGAGAGAGGAAGCTGCAGGAGTAGAATTGTCGTCTGCATTTGGCTAACCTGACTGTGAATTGCCAGTTGCCAGTCTGGTTGCACGGGTAAACACCTGTTGAGGAGGCATCAGTGACTTAAGCTCATCCGAGCAGAAACAATGAAAGTACTTTTAGAAGAGACAGAGGGACGCCACATTTCGACGATGGGGAAGTGGCTGCAGTCGAGTCGCCAGATCAGTACCTATCACATTACAGACTCTCCTTTGGAGCTTGTCAAGAACACTGAGGAGAACGGCAGGGGCACCTGACCATAAATGGCAGCAGTACTCCATGCACGGACGGATGGTTGACTTGTATATATGCAGGATGGATTCAGGTGTAAAAATTTCTACGGTTTATCAAAATTTTACAGAAAATATTTTTAGATAGTAAGAATCTTCTTTTTTTGAGATCGACTTCGAATTCCAGTTGAATTCCCTGCATTCACTTACGCGCAAATACCCTTGAGAAATCGGTATTAATCCGTCTTTTCTCACTAGTTATAAGTTAAATAACAGGACAGATTGGGTTCTATAGCCTTGGCTGGCAACCAGTCTACATCAGAAAGTAATGGCAACCTACTGCGGGATAATCTTTTGCCCAATCAGTCACGATCACCCGAGCGTGTATCACGTATGGCACTTAACTGACTGAATCGTCTATTGTTACATGTCTTACTAATTAACCCATAGATGGGGTAGAAGATAAGTATACTCGAAGGTATTTGCGTGTAATTACATAACAAAATTACGAGGGGAAATGAAACAAATGGAAATTAGAACTCGAATCTCCGATTAACAGTTCCGAGACATTATCAATTACACCTCCCGCACATCCAAGCATACATTACTTTGTATCCCCAAGCGATCAACCGTCTAGGTACTAACCAGGTTCGATGTTGCTTAACGGTATATCAATGTTATGTGGTCGCATATTTGGACTGGTTAAATGAGGTCCCGAGCGAAAACAAAAGTAGTAATCTTCTTTATGTGTTAACCCTCTAAGGCCATTCGTATCTTATTTGATACAGTATGAAAACAAGCCTTGAAAGAAATATTTTCCTGAAAAATTTTTTAAGAGAAATATTTTATAAATTTCAAATGAAAGCAGTACTGACTGCTCAGTCAATGAATACCAAATGTTTCCTTATAGGGAAATACCAAATGTTTCCTTGTAGGGAAATACTGTATCAAATATGATACGAATGGCCCTAGAGGGTTAATATTTTCCAGGCTTAATTTAAGATAAACATGAACTTTCTTTCTTTCTTTCTTTCTTTCTTTCTTTCTTTCTTCACATGTTTTGTCTAATTTCTCTTTTTTATTTAATTTCGTTTAATTTTGTTCTTCCTTTTCCGTAAAAAAAAATGTTTTTCTTTCATTTTCTCCAGAATTCGCATTTGATTTTTTTTCTTTCTTTCTTTTGGATAGGAAGATTGAATAACGCCAGTTTTTATTATAAGAAACCCATGGTGGGACCAGGAAGTAGGTTTTCGAGATAATGATTTGTTTTTTTATTTGGGCTTCAATATTGTTTTCACCAAAAGGAGTTAGTGTTGAGTTGTGAAGTTAATAACAATAACAACGAAACAACGGAAATATAAATATAATAAAATGTATTACGGAAGAAAGGTATTTACAAAGTTGGTTAGTATAATACAGGAAAACAAGCTATTAATGTACACGTCTCTGTACGTGGAAGAGTGTAATTAATCACTTCCGGTTTACAACCGGAAATACACGACTGACTCGTAATCTGTACTGATCTGACCGTCGACTCTCGACACTACCACCATTCATAGTGCCTGGAGCAGTTCATTATACTTCAAAGGTGAAGAGCGCCCTAACAGCTAGAAAAAGAAGAAAGTTTCTGCAGTTGAATAGCATGAGAGTAGGAAATACGAGAAAAAAAAATGATGGAATTTATAGAAAATGAAGAGAAAATCGGGAAAGAAAGAAAGAAATAATGTAGCAGAAGAATATAATAAAAAAATGAAGAAAATAAAATAGAATATTAAGAAAGAATAATTGAAAAAAGAAAACGCCAAAAAAGTAAGTAGACAAACGCCCCCGAAAAATAGAGTTAAAAATATTGATTGTGTCAAAAGTTTGATGTAATCCAAAAATTTCTTGACTTTCATTTGTCTCATTAAGCCAGACGAATACAGTCGGACACTTATTTCATGCCTGTCTGTCGTTAAAAGAAAATGAAATCCGTTAAGTGCCTAATAGCCCTCCAGTAAAGGAACACATCAACAAATCCTTATTTAAAGAAACATACAAACCTTTTCAGATTTGCTGTCGTTCAATTAAGGCTAATTTTTTTTTCAGGAGCACTTAAATCTTGTCTTAATGAAGATTCCAAATTGATTGTCGTTCTTAATATGGGATATTTGTGCAGCTTTTACACCTCGTATTACTGTTCAGGTTTTGTAGCGTAATGATTAGCATGCTTGTCTCGCTAGATCAATTAAAAGAGTGAGTTCAATCCTCAGTAGAGTGCGCCACGCTTAGAAAATGATTTAGGCTCCCTAGGCGTGATGTAATGGTTAACAAGTTTGGCTTGCTAGAACAATTAAAATTACAACTGAGTAGTGAATTCGGTCATCACTGGGTGCCACATGTTTTGTGCCACATCTAAGCTACGCTTAGAAAAGCACCATGTTTAGACTTTTTTTCATTCATTTTGAGAACTCTCTTATCCTTGGCCGCCACTTTCTTCATTCAAAATTTTATGGAATGTGACAACATAAGATATGGAGATGACACAATGCTGATAGCAGACGTCGAGAGAAAACTACAACTCTATCTACAGAAGTTGGCGAAGGAAAGTGAGAAGGAAGGACTAAGTATAAACTACAAGGACATAGAATGCATGGTTATCCACAATAAAACGAGCACAATTTACATTATTCCGCTTATATTGAAAAAAAAAAAGATGCTAGAAAATAATTAGTGTGAAAATTGCAATATGAGCTCTGGTAAAAACACTAGAGAAAACCATTAAATTAAAAAAATTGCAATATGAACTCTGGTAAAAAAGGGTTAATGAACATTAAGTTTACAAGTCACAGAAATTCGTTATTTCTTGTCCTTAAAGACACATGGCCGAGTGGATATAGATGTTGGCCAAAAGAGTTGTGAACAAGTAACTGAAAGGGTTAGAGGGAGATAACTCATAACTACCAAAAGAGGCTTAAGGAATAAAAATGATATCCAAGTAATTGTAATAAAGGGTTCGGTTTAAAATTTGTAGCACCTGAGGAAGGCCGGGACGTCTTCAGGGACCAATCTTTGGGACAATTATAATTATATTAGACTGAATAGCAAATGATTCCAAAAAGATAATGCTGGAACACATTTGAAATTATGGTTATTATAAATATGTAAAATTAAGAAAATAAATTTAAGATTAAAATAATACATACACACATTCACACACACACACACACACACACACACACACACACACACACACGCATATATATATATATATATAACTCTTTATTATAATACTATAATAGAGAGAATATATATATTCTTCATTAGTCAAATAATATTGCAAAAAATAATAATGCACGATTAAAGAGAAAACACGCAGCAAGAAATTTCATAAGTGGTAGTAAAGTTTAATAACTGACAGTAAAGAAAGTCTCGCTATTGTCTCTCTAATGAAATGAGCTGACGCTGCCTCGCTATTGTTTCTCTCTCTTTATGAGCGTGACAGGAGAAAAATACACACGCACACACACACACACAGATATATATATATATTTGTGTATTTAGGTAGTAAAATGTCAGGATTATATAAATTGAAAACATTATGTCTGCTTATTTTTAATAAAATCCGTTCATACTCACGGATAATATTTCGCGTATTATAATTGAAAGAAATAAGAAATGAGCTGTAACTTTTACAGTTAATTTTATTATTCATTTCTCGATGTTCCCAAGTACTTTTAATCTCCTTCCGAGATCATCTTCAGGGTTGTGAGTTTTGGTAGCAAAAAATATCCACAAAACTGTGTTTCTTTAAATTACTGAAAATTAAAATATTAATTTTTTTTTTTTTTGATAATTTTCACGTTCTAATGAACGCTAAGCAATTTGTCAACCGTTATATTTGAAGCAAGAAGAAAATTTACAGTAATTTTTAGCAACACAGTTTTGCGGTTATTTTTTGTTAACACAACTTACATATTTCTATCACATTTTAATCCAGTCACAACACATTACACTGCATTTAGACAGATGGTTATGTTGTTAACATTTCGGTTTTTTCATTGTGTGACGTCATAGAACCGCATTACTAACTTAGTCCCTGCATCTGCTATTCAGTAACTGTTAACATCGCATAGCAATGTTTAATGTCAACACAAGAGAATATCATCTATGGCGGTGAATGTCTTTCTGTTAATATCCCAATAACCACACTGAAAAAAGCTCATGTGAGCGGAAAGTTTAGGATCAGCGTAATAAATTATCTCAAATGTTGAACCATTTTTGGCTTTATCTTCATCAGAAATTAATGCCAAAATACGATGTTTAGAACGACTCCTGATTAAACATAATAGGCATTCATTATCTGTTATATTTAAAAATATATGTTATATATATGTTATATGTATAGTTCAGAGGTAGAATCACCAACTGACACCAATTCTGTCGGGTTTCAATCCTGGGTTAAAAGCAATCGGATGTCTTACCAAACTGATGAGCTGTGATACAGCGAAACAGATCTGTCTGCGGATGACTGTATATATATATTTAGTGTATCGAGGCAGCAGATAATTTTCTAAACATATACTGTTAAATATAAGAGACAATGAGTGTCTATTATGTTTCATCATGAGCCATTCTAATAAACATTAATAAAATCACATTTAAATCTGGTCATAACACATTACATTGCATTTAAATATATGGTTCTGTTATCATTTCATGTTCTCACGCTGTGTGACGTCATAGAACCGCATTACAAATTTACGAAATGCGTTTGCTATTATTGATAACTGTTATCGTTGCTTAGCAAAGTTTTAGGTCAACAAAAAATAAAATCGTCGCTGATGGTGAATGTTTTTATGTTAACGTCCTTGTAACTCTTCTGAAGATGGCTCATGTGAGCCGAAAGCTTAGAACCAACTTAATAAAAAATTATCCAACTTGTATGAATCTTGTGATCACTGAATAATTTTGAGATTGCAATATATATACAAGTTTATCCTTTCTTGAAGTGTGTCTACATTTCTTGGCGGAGACTGTCTTTCTTTCTCTCCACCCTCTCTCTTTCTTTCTCTCTCTCTCTCTCTCTCTCTCTCTCTCTCTCATTCCTTAAACTTAATTTTCAGAGAATACTCGTATCAAGCAAGAATAGACATTTAAATACCTGAACGGTTTTCTAACAGAGGACGGAAAGTGTGACACAGAGATCCGAAGAATTATTGGGATGGCCAAAGACGCATTCCAAAATCTAAGTATTACGAAAATGGAAAATTTTGTTGGAAACGAAGAAAAAAAAACTACTGAATTCTTACGTGATATTTGCCTTCCTGTATGAAAATGAAATTTCTCAAAGTTTAAGAGACTCAAAGTAACAAAAATGTGGTTCTACAGAAGGATGCTGAGGATACCATTGAGGATAGCAACGGTAGGGTTTTGGGGGGAATGTAAACAAAATGTAAACAAAAAAGAAAAGACAGTTGAAATTTCTGTTATATGTAATAAGGAAAGAGGGCTTGGAAATATGATAGCCACAGGGCGGATAAATGGACATAATATTGTAGTAGACGCTCTGTGTATTTATTAAACAGTATATTTATTTATTTTCGTTTACCGGCCTGAATATCCGAAAAAGCTTATTAGAGAAAAAATGCGCACTCCGGCATATATATGTATCTGGGAAATTATATTTTTATACTCTCCAATTCAAGAGAAAATCTTGTAATCTTAATCAAATTCTTCAAAATATTTAAGATTGGTTCCCTCGAAAGCAAGTGAAAGTGAAAAAAAAGAAGTCCAATCTATCAAATGTCGACAGTTTCATTACCACTGGTTTGCGGTCAAATTACGCTGAAACTACTGGTTCTCTCTCGATTACCGAAATTTAGGAGTATTGCGTCCGGTGGGTATCTTTTGAGAACACCGGGTACTATAAGTGATTACATACAATACGAAATATAATCCTGCTTTACATACCTGACCAAAGAGGCGAGAAAAATATTAAAAATAAAAGCAAATCAATCTTTATCATTTTCTTTTAATGGCAGAGAGAGTAAAAAAAAATGATGCAGGATTAGTCACTTGCGACCCTAGGTTGATCAAACTCGTTTTAAGAATTTACAAGAAACAAATTTACGTACTATGAACGTGTATGGTAATATCTTTGCGTTTAAAGGAACCAATCTGTTCAACAACAGCAATGCAGGAATACAAGCCGGCGTCGTAGTGGGTGACGTTGCTGATTCGAAGCCCCTTGCGTTCTTGCCTATAATGATCATCTGAAAAAGAAGATAAGAAAAAGTGAGAAATATTCGATATCACGAATATTAAACGGGACCTTTACAGGTAGACTAGAAATAATTTAGCATTAAGTGGGTTTTTTCATAATTACATCTTTTTAAAAAAATTATAACTTATTTTTCACTATTATTGCCAGTTTTCTTCGATCTTAAAATTTCTTTCAGCGGAATCATTTTCATTATTATTATACTAGCAGTATAGCCCGGCGTTGCTCGGGTGTAATGAAAGCTTTAAAACTAATCCATGGTCCTGGAGCTCAGACTCTTTAGACGTTGGCACGAAAGACTAAAAAGCAATAGTTGTTTCCAGTTAAAGCGAAACCGTAGACTGAAAGAAAAATTAATGGATGTAAGTCAAATTTTGATTTCCTGGTATAGATATCAAACAAGTTTTTTTGTTGTAAACTGAATTTTGAAGGCTAAATAAGTCCTCTGAGTAAATGGTATCATGGCTGAGACTAAGGACTACAATTATACCTATTTAGAGCCAAACCTGAAGCAAAAACTAAAATAAAAGGGCTGAAAAAATACATAAAGATAAACAGACACGCGCACAAAAATCTTGCCTTATATATATATATCATCGATTTTCTGCACTATTGTAAGAACTGCAACCTTGAAACTTCTGAATATCGTTTCTTATGTCTTTGTCTATCATCATCATCATTTATCCATCCCACCCAGATGGTGCATAGGGCAACAACATTTTGTTGCTGTTTTTGTAACAAACTGTTTTTTACGGGGCAGGGTTGTTCGCCCAGCACCCAAACCCCCAAAACTAGAGGACCGATGGACAATTCTTGGTCCTTACGTTTACAGGACCTGGTATTCCCAAATGGTCACCCATTTAAGTACTGACCAGGATCGATGTTGCTTAACTTCGGTGATCGGAAACCGGTGTATTCAACACAATATACTCTTTGTCTATGTGTGTATAAAATTTGAGTAAAATCGGACCACTCCTTCTATAACCCGATTTTTTCGATTATCGATTTTCGATATTTATTGGGGGTACCTCGACACAAAACCTAGCTAAGGACACTCGCAGACGCTTATTGTACAACTGTGTAAATTTTCAAGAAAATTGGTTCCGCCGTTTTTTTTTTATTTGTGACTAACAGTATATCCCGGAATTGCTCGGGTGTAATGAAAACTGTAAAACTAATCCATGGTCCTGGAGCTCAGACTCTTTGGACGTTGGCACGAAAGACTAAAAAGCAATACTTGTTTCCAGTGATAGCGAAACCTTAGACTGAAAGAAAAATGAATGGATGTAAGTCAAATTTTGATTTCCTGCTTTCGATATCAAATAAGTTTTTTTCGTCGTAAACTGAATTTTGAAGGCTAAATAAATCCGCTGAGTAAATGGTGTCATGGCTGAGACTACGAACTACAATTATACCTACTTAGAGCCAAACCGAAGCAGAAACTAAAATAAAAGGGCTGAAAAACTGATTTTGATCAGACCCGGTATATATCATCGATTTTCTGCATTATTTTAAGAACTGCAACCTTGAAACTTCTGAATATCGTTTCATATGTCTTTGTCTACGAGTGTATCAAATTTGATTAAAATCGGACCACTCCTTCTATAACCCGATTTTTTCGATTAGGAATTTTCGATATTTATCGGGGGTACCTCGACACAAAACCTAGCTAAGAACACTCGCAGACGCTTATAATACAACTGTGTAAATTTTCAAGAAAATCGGTTCAGCTGTTTCGGAGTCTATAGGTAACGGACACACACACACACACACACACACGCACAGACACACACACACAGACAAAGTTCTATTTATAAATAAGTTTAGATTAGATATCTGCCGGTGCAGTAGAAGTCAAGTGTAATTGTGCCTAATAGAAAGAAATGGTTAAGAAATAGGCAGTAGAGATTAGATGATTATTGGTCACTTGATGATCATAGAAGGAATTGTAAAATGATTATTATGGCTTCTTATGGTTCGTAATTGTTGGAAAAAAAACAATATTTGTGGTCTTGGCGAACATCTTGTGCAGAGAGTTATGACGTGAAGTACTGTGTCATCGAAGATATGTCGTTAGTGTTGAAATAGAAATGTCAGCGGTTGGTATTAAACTTTTGTGGTTTTCTAATGTACCAAGTTGAACTGATTTTTGTTTGGAAGACATGGTTTGTTTTGCTGTGTGTGAATGATATTTATGCATAAAATTTCAATAGAAGAAGCTTTGATTGATCAAGTACTGGTAAAATTGCTACCGGGTGTCGAATTCATTTTCTGTGAGAACTTTTGATGATATCTGATATTGTAGCCGATTTTTTCTTAGAAATGCAGCTAACTCTGTAAATTATTAAGTCGAACTAACAAATGTCTTTGGTGTTCATATTCACAATTTTGAATAATTAAAAGGTCAGTGGGTCGACTTGGAGTTATTTCACATATTTTCTGTTAAGTCTAGGTGAAACAATGCTGTTCAAATTTGAGAATAGATTTGACTTTCCTGGTTTTTGATTTATATTTTCTCGTGTGGTTCGCGTAGGTTTATTTTTGAATATTAGGAGGAAAAAATGGGCTGTTTTCTGCAGACTTCAAACTTGTCAGACAAAATTCGTATTTTGCGTGTTTTTTTTAATTTTTTTATTTGTGACTAGCAGTATAGCCCAGGGTTGCTCGGGTGTAATGAAAACTTTAAAACAAATCCATGGTCCTGGAGCTCATACTCTTTGGACGTTGGTAAGAAAGACTAAAAAGCAATAGTTGTTTCCAGTTGAAGCGAAACCGTAGACTGAAAGAAAAATGAATGCATGTAAGTCAAATTCTGATTTCCTGGTATCGATATCAAATAAGCTTTTTCGTCGTAAAAGGAAATTTGCAGGCTAAATAAGTCCTCTGAGTAAATGCTATCATGGCTGAGATTAAGAACTACAATTATAGCTACTAATGGATGTAAGTCAAATTTTAATTTCCTGGTGTCGATATCAAATAAGTTTTTTTTCATCGTTGCCTTTTATATATATATATATATATATATATATATATATATATATATATATATATATATATATATAATATCAATTTTCTGCACTATTGTAAAAACTGTAACCTTGAAACTTCTGAATATCGTTTCTTATATCTTTGTCTATGAGTATATCAAATTTGATTAAAATCGGTTCAGCCGTTTCGGAGTCTATAGATAACGGACACACACACACAGAGACATACACACAGACAAAGTTCCATTTAGAAATAATTTTAGATTATAACGAAATTACTTTTGTTGCTTTATAGATGAAAAATAGTTTCCCGTCTACAAGCCCTTCGTCCCATACGAAAAGTCATGAGCCTTTTTCTATTCTATCGTTATTGTCATGAAGAATTTTCTGACGAGTTACATGACGTAGTTCCACGAGTTCAGATATATTTTTCAAGTCATTTCAGCCTGAACAAGGCAATAAAAACGCAACGGGGCTGACTGATTGTTCGATAATATAGGGAAAAGGAAAATATTATAAAGGAAAGAAAGCAATAAAATGACAAGAATTAAGAAGAGAGCAGATAACAATTGGCGTTGCATTTTTGAGGATGAGAATGAACTGGGAAGCAAGATGTCGGAAAAGAGTTTCGCAAGCGAGAACCTTTCTTTAAAGAGTCAGCTTTACTCTGTGAAAGGCCAGGAAGGCACTCAAGGTAGAGGTTTACGTTAATAAGAAATTTTATAGGGATAAGATGGGAAGATAACGGTTAGTTCTAGACTGGACAGGTTAAGCTTGTATAGATCGGGAAAACATTCCCTTAGGAGTCTGCTCCATTGAGCAGCGGTGCTCGGAAAGAAGCATTTAGTGTGGAATAAGGAGGAAAATGTTGGTGATTTACTAAAATTTAAGTGGCATGGCCGATCCCAGACGGAAGGTTAGACCTGGCAGAACGAAAGAGTGTAGAACCTTCCATGGAAGTAGAGATAGAGCAGTGAGAGGTTGGCCACACCCCACCTATAAGAGTGAGGTTGGAGGGTGGAAATAATTCGCCCTGCATTTTTTGGCCTGATTTGGCTGTTGTAAAATAAAGGATAGTCTAAGGTGTTAGGTATTTACTGGAGTGTTACAGGGATCCGATCATTTTATCTGCATTTGCTAGAGAAGAGGTTTACTTTTCAATTTACAACTAAGACCTGCACTGCCATATACATGGCTCTGTGTTGTCAGTTCTTTAATATGACACTGAATGCTGGACAATATCATCAAAGATGAAAGAAAAACTTGAAACAACTGAAATGTGGTTCTACAGAAGGATGCTGTGAATATCATGTATCGAGCATGTGAGCAATGATGAGGTCTTGGAAATGATGGAAACAAAAAGGAAATTAATACATCAGGAAGAGACAGCAGAAGTTTTTGGGACATGCAATGAGGAAGGAGGGCTTAGAGAACCTGAAACTAACAGGGGAAAAATAGACAGGGTCTAATCAGGTGGATAATGGAACGAGGATTGCATGGTGTAACAGGAGAAGGCGTGCTAAGAGCCACCAGGGATAGGGAGATGTGGAAAGTCATGATCGCTTACGTCCTGAAGGGACAGGGCACATAGAAGAAGATCTAATGTAACCTTTCTTTGAACTTCTCGAATTCTACGAGCATCTTCAGCCATTGGTTGGGTTGATTTGTTTCGCATCATATCAATCTTAATGGATTATTCAACGCCGAAAATATGAACGCAACTTTATACCTTCACGTAAATATATTTTGAACGCAACTATAATTTTCCAACGATACATAAAATATACTATCGGTCATTTTGATATAAAATACAGGAAGTCAATAAAGTTCATGTGCGCTTTAAAACATCTATAATTTTATTTGTATTTGCAATAGTAATAATTTGTAAAAAGAAGTAGAAAGCTGTAAATCTATATGTTTTAAGGTTTTATTGAAATTTTATTTAATTTTCCACATGTCCTCCACCATTAGCAATAGAAAGGGTAATACGATTTTGCAGTTCACGGAAAACATTTGCCACATGATTTACAGTAATGCCTGAAATCACATGAGTTATTTTAGCTTTCAAATCTTCTAATAAACTAGGTTTGGTTGCATACACAATTGTTTTCACATGTCCCCATAAAAGAATATAATGGTGTCAAGTCTGACGAAGGTGGAAGCCAATAAACTGGTCCACACCTTCTGATCCAACTGTTAGGAACTCTCCAACACACAGAGCAAGGTGACAAGGAGTTCCATCTTGTTGGAGCATTTGTACAGATTATTTCTATCACAAATACAAATAATGTTATAAATTTTTAAAGTTCACACGGACTTTATGTACACCCTGTATATTGTTAGTAATTTTATTGCTAGTCATTTTGCATTAAAAATATATTTTCTCCATTTTACGATAAATATGTTAGATCTTGATAAATTGTTGGTCATTTTCAATACAAATATATATTGCTGCTATTTGTTACTATTAAAATGTATTTTTATACTTTCATTGTGTTTGTTTTGGTGGATGAGCAATTTGCCCGTAGCTGGGACAAAATCAGGAACTAACATTCTGGGTCAGGGTGGACCCGTGAACACCAGCAATTAATAGGTGGATAAATCTTCTCCAAATCCTCAAATCTATCAATTGATAGACTTGATTTGACTGCCGGATGTAGTTTATCGTTATACTGAGGTATAACTATAGCAGTCTTGAAATTTACTAGATTTACTCGTTGAATTTTTACTATGAATAGTCAGGATATTTTTCTGTACCATGTAAGTAATAGAAATGTTAAAGAAACAGGCTATTATACGCATGATATCCATGCTGACTAGATAGACCAGTATCAGAAGCATATTCGTTAGATTGAGGGAAGTTAATTATTCTATTTGAAAGAGAGAGAAAGAAGTTTAGTGAAAATGTAATTACTCCTGTCACAGACACAAGGCGGGAATCGACTGTTGTTCTGGAAATTCATTAAAGCAGTCTGGCCAGGTGGACAAGGGGAAGATTAACGATGGGTATGGTAGCTATAAAGTTTTAACTTGTATAAGTCCCAAGATGCCCTCCTCGAAAAGAGAAACTATTACTAAAATAGTCTTTTATATCAGCCAGGAATTTCCCCAAACCTCGACAGTGCCATTTATATTTGGCAGACGGCAACATGATTAGTCAAAAATCGATCCAAAATAAAACTTTGCTTATCTAATGTAAGATTGCTCTCGAAAATTCATTCTTTTTTAACTTTAATAGCAGTATAGCCCGGTGTTGCTCGGGTGTAATGAAAGCTCTAAAACTAATCCATGGTCCTGGAGCTCAGACTCTTTGGACGTTGGCACGAAAGACTAAAAAGCAATAGGGTTTCCAGTTAAAGCGAAACCGTAGACTGAAAGAAAAATTAATGGATGTAAGTCAAAGTTTTATTTTATGGTATCGATATCAAAGAAGATTTTTCGTCGTAAACTGAATGTTGAAGGCTAAATAAGTCCTCTGAGTAAATGGTATGATGGCTGAGACTAAGAACTACAATTATACCTATTTTGAGCCAAACCCGAAGCAAAAACTAAAATAAAAGGGCTGAAAAAATACAGACATACAGGCAGATAAACAGACACACACACAAACATCTTGCCTTTTATATATATATATATATATTATCGATTTTCTGCACTATTGTAAGAACTGCAACCTTGAAACCTTTTGAATATCGTTTCTTATGCCTTTGTCTATGAGTGTATCTAATTTGATTAAAATCGGACCATTCCCGATTTTTTCGATTATCGATTTTCGATATTTATCGGGTGTACCTCGACACAAAGCCTAGCTAAGAACAGTTATACTATAAGCAGACGCTTATAGTATAACTGTAAATTTTTAAGAAAATCGGTTGAGCTGTTTTGGAGTCTATAGGTAACGGACACACATAATAGACAAAGTTCCATTTATAAATAAGTTTAGATTATTCTTCTTAACTCTTTCCTGTGGCCATTTGAAACAAGATTAAATTTAGTATATGCGATCAGTAAATCAATAATAGTTACAGTGTTAGTCATAGTGATAACGACAATAGTATTTTATGTTTAATATTTAGATAATAAGAAAACTTTCGCGATCTTTGTTCGCTAATTTTGTTAGTTTTTTGAAAATACTAATTCAAGTAACCTGTACTCACATGTTATTACAGCTTTTGCTAATATTCCTTGAAGCGAGAAAGAAATTTATTTTGGGCCTTAAGTAAGGTGCTAATAATCCAGAATGTTATAGACTACATATATGCATACATAAACCTTTTCTCGGATTTTTTCTATCATTAAATGCTACTTACACCACAATAAGAAAAGAAAAAGTCAAGGAAAAGAAAAATCTGGTTTTGAATATATATATATATATATATATATTCAAAACCAGATTTTATATATATATTATATATATATCATTTTAAAAGCAATGAATATATTATTAGTCTCAAAGGCTATTTCGTCCAACATCTCATCAGGAGAAAAATCGTTAGAAATTGAATTAAACGAAAAAAACAGTAACGACGAAAATGAAGAGCAAAAAAGAGGGAATACGATAAAATAAATATACATATAAAAATATATACTTATAACGAGGGGAGGGGAATTCACATGTAAATAGTTGGCGATGGATAATTAAAATAAAATATCCCCCCAAAAATTCAGAGACTTCACAAATATATATATATATATATATATATATATGTGTGTGTGTGTGTGTGTGTGTGTGTGTGTGTGTGTGTGCTTAGGCAGCAAATTCTCTTTTAGGCATGTCAGATTAAATAAATTGCAAATATTTTATTTTTAATAAAATCCATTCATAATCACAAATAATCTAAAGTGTATTAAAATTGAAAGATGTAAGAAATACGCTGTAACTTTTACAGTTGATTTTATTTTCCATTTCTGAATGTTTCTAAATACTTTTAAACTCTTTCCGAGATCATCTTCAGGGTTGTAAGTTGTAGTATCAAAAAATAACCGCAAAATTGTATTGCTAAATATTAGCAATTTTGTAATTTGAAGCAAAAAGAAAAAGAATTACAGTAATGTTTAGCAACAACTTGAATGTAAATATGCAGCTACAGATATTATAATTGCTTCACTCCAAGCAAGGCATTACTGCTACTGGTTTGCATGGTGCTACATAAGAGCAGAGTGAAAGAAAAGAAAAATAAGTCACAGTGGGTGACGTAGAATTGGAGCGAGCTTCGTGTAAGTAGAGCGGAAAGGGCGAAGAACAAGATACTGGGAATGTCGGCGAAGAGATGACAGACAAAGAGATAAGAGATAGCAGTTGAAACACTTGGAGATTGGAGCTATCATAGAAGCAAGTATAGGGAAAGGCGAGAAACAATGCTGATGGAGTTGCGTTTACATTTGCGTTTTCACTGTAACAGGTGGGACCTAATATCCTGTCTAGTAGCTCGAATAAATTCGTGAAAAGGGGGCACCAGGAAGCTAAGCCCATCGGAAGAGAAGCCGTGAAAATATTTCTGGAAAAGACAGAGGGAAGCTACATCTCGTCGGTGAGAAAGTGACTGGAATGGAGCTGCAGGTTGGGATCAATTACATTGCAAATTTTCCTTTTGATTTTGTATATATATATATATATATATATATATATATATATGGCAATATTTACGCTCTCACACCCTGATTGAGCACTCTAGAAGAAAGGTGATCTTTGAAAAACAGTAGCCACTCTAGCACTCATTCAGTAAAAATGAATTTGAGCACTCTAGCTATTGGGCGCGTAATATGATACGCGCTAAAAAGACTGCCTTCTTCCACCGAACGCCCCGTGGCCCTGGGATAGAGTAGCCGACCGACGCCAATTCAGTCGGGTTTCGAGCCTGGGTTATGTAGCAATCGGAGCCTAACCGTGCTGATGAGCTGTGATACAGTGAAACAGATCTCTCTGCGAATGACAATATATATATATATATATATATATATATATATATATATATATATGTGTGTGTGTGTGTGTGTGTGTGTGTGTGTGTGTACTCTGGCATCTACGCATCACTCATTCAGTAATGAATTAGAGCACTCTAGCCACTGGCGTATGATACATCACACGCTGAAGGTCTGCCTCCTTCTATCGAGCACCCATAGCTCAGAGGTAGAATCGCCGACTGACGCCAATTCGGTCGGATTTCAATCCTGGGTAAAAGCAATCGGATGTCTAACCGTACTGATGAGCTGTGATACAGCGAAACAGATCTGTCTATGGATGACTCTATATATATATATATATATAGAGAGAGAGAGAGAGAAAGATTACGGAAAGTTCCGGAGATTAACAAAATAGAATTACTAATCGATATACTTAATTTATTTTTTCTAACAATATCTTTAATTGATAGTTGAATCTGAATAGATATCTCTTCTTTTTTTTAATTAAACAGTATATATATATATATATATATACCAGCCTGATTATTTGCTTCCGAGACTTATACTGTTTATCGCGATAGGAACATCTGCATCCTGATGAAAAAACAGCTGATTTGAATTTCAGTAAGAAACAAAATTTTGTGACTCTTGTGTATTAGCTTGAAGACAGTCGTCGAGATACAAATGCTTATGTCCCACGACAGAACAACGATTGTAACCACAGATTATTCTGTTACAATCTCAAAGAACAGCAATAAAGTCTCTAAAGTTGTTTTACTCTGTTAGCAATGGAAATAATTACTTCATATTCCATGAAATAGAAAAAAAAAACATGCATGATTAAGTTATAAAAATATCCTTGAATAATACTTTCGAGTATTACAAAACTCATTGTTTTTATATTTTTATACTTCATTTTATATTTTTGTGCTTCATTGATGAATATTTTTTGTAAGAGTAGAAATCACTTTTGACCGACTTCCGGAGATACATCGCTGCTTTCTGGTCAATAAAAACTTATAATAATGAATTCTTAGTAAGATCTAGAACTGTTAATTAGCTAATTAAAAGATGCGAGTGAGTCCGTGTGGTCAAAAGAGAACTCGCTTTCATAACTGGTAGTAAATTTTAATAAATGGTAGTAAAGAGAATGAACTATGCAGACGCTGTAACGCTGTGTTCATACTGCTAAAGTTGTACCTGAATAGCACCAAGAACATTCTAGTGAAGAACATCTTATATGGTCACTAAATCTCAACCTAATTGAACATTTATGGTTTATTTTAGAAAAAAAAATGAAAGAATTGGAAATATTTTTTAGCTGAAGAAAAGATAAAATTTCCTCGGGAAATAATTCAAGCTTTGTACGATTAGATTTAGAAACCGTAATAAACTGAGCGGACAGGAGGGATATATATATATATATATATATATATATATATATATATATAACCGAAACAGGAGGGAGGATATATATATATATATATATATATATATATATATATATATATATATATATATATATAATTTATTTATGATTTATGTTATATGTTTATGTTATAATATCACAACAAAAGTAGCCCTTTTGTAGTGATACTATAACATATTTATGCTATAAATTACAAATAAATGTTATTCACTCTATTTGTATTGAAGACTGTTTAAGAATAGTGTCTCATTGGATACGGAATTTTACTTCATCCATATCTACTCTATACCTATATATATATATATATATATATATATATATATATATATATATATATATACACAAATTAACAAATATGCAAATTATCAAACTCCTAAAACTAAACTAACTCAAAATAAGCAAAGTAATTTACGTTTGTCATCATCGTTTAAAACATTTTCTACAGATATTTTCATGGCTACTTCTCTGACGAACTTTATTCCCTCTATCGTTGATCATATATATTTACTTGTGCTACTAGATTGGCCTATATATCATACTCTTTTAACTCTCATCGAAGAGTTAAACGTAACGTCTCTTCTACTGTAACAGTATCTTTTCTTGCACTTTCTGTTTGTAAAGCTCCCTGCCGTTTCCTTGCTTCTCTGATAACTACAAACTCCAAAGGTTTAAATGCAACGTCAATTGTCATCTTCTATCTCCTTGATTCTCAAAAATCGCTCATCTTTTCTTCAACATCCCCTTGTTTTTTTGGCTCACTATAACCCTCTACACATGACTGACAGTCCTGCGTTGTTTGTGGTGAAATAATTATAAAAAAACAAAAACAAAAAAGACCCATTCCCCCACATATAAATCTACCATCCACCTGTGCATTGAATACTGCTGCCATATCTGGTCGGGTGCTCCTGCTATTCACTTAGGGGTCTTTGAGAAAATCCAACGGAGAATCTGTAATGTGATCGATCCGAACTTGGCAACTCAGATACAGTCAATTTCTCACCGGCGCAATGTGGCTAACCTGTATCTCTTCTACAAATACTTTAACAGCTTCTGCTCCGATGAACTTAGCTCACTGGTGGCCCTATATATGAATTTGCTCGAGCAACAAGACTAGAAACAAGGTCCCACCCTTTTACTGTGAAGCCAATACAATGTAAACGCAAATTCTACTCCAGTAGCGATTTTCTCGCACTTCCCGCCTGTGGAACTTCTTTCCGTTTAATTGCTTACCCGACATCTACAATCTCTAAGAATTTAAATGTGAAGTCAATCGTCATCTCCTATCTCACTAACTTGCATCCTCTCTCTCATGCTCCTTTCTTCATCCACTCCACTCTTATCAATATTCTCATCCTTCTCGTTCCTACTTCCTGTCACCCTCTATAACCTGTCACTTTTTTCGTAACTTTCCTCTTATGTAACCCCTTGCACACCAGTGGCAGTAAACTGCCTTGCTTGGGGGCGATAAAAATAAATAGGTAAATAAACACAGACGCATGGATAAAGAAAGAAGCACAAGAGAAAAACAATCAACAAATCAACTAAATAAATTAAACCTGAGTAACTTCAGAATAAAATAACAAATATACTTTAAACGGCAATTACTTACAGAGCAATGTAATATACTAAGCTACTCTTGCTTATGATAGGCATGCTAACGATTGGAACCGGGGTGTTAAAACCCCAGTTTGGGTCTAATGCGTGACCCCTGTTATCTGAAGATCCTTTGCCAGCCACTTGTGCGCTCATGGAGAAAGGGAAAGTGGGGCTGGCTGGGAGTTGGCATTATCAAAAAGAAACTCTGGACAGCGGGAGCTCAGTCCCCGGAAGCCACCACGAGTGAAGGCACGCACAGTCCCACTCCTTCTACCAGTTAGAAGGGCGATGACCCGGCCAGCTACGCCAACAAGATAAAAGCAATGAAATTAAGATACGACCATAGTTTGGAGAAAAAGGAGAATCTGCAATAACTGAAAGAAACGCTAAAGTGTGAAAGATCATAGCGACATCCAGCAGAACGCTCCTCTTCCTTGGCACAGTCTTCCCTATCAATAAAAAAATATCACGTCTGTAATTTTTGACACCCACACCATCCAAAACTATGACCCTCAAAAAAGCGCACATACAAAAGTCTCTAATAAAGAAGGTTACACCGACTAACTCACCAAACCTATCCCCTACTCGTTTCAGTTAGTTAAGTGTCATACGTGATACACGCTTGGGCGATCATGTCTCGAAAGAGACATGACTGACTAATCCCACAGTAGGTTACCATTACTTTCTGCGTTAGACTGGTTGCCAGCCAAGGCTATACAACCCAATCTGTCCTGTTATTTGACTAATAACTACTCGTTTAATTAAAATAAAATCGGACAACACAAAAAGGAAAAGAAGTTCATTAGAGAAATCAAATGAGATAAAAAAGAAAAAATCCAAACCCATAAACAATTTAGAGGGAGACATGTGCTGGGTGTCGAGGAAGCAAGCGGAAATGGTATTAATGCAAATCTCCAGGATAAAAGGAGCGACATGATTTGTTTCTGCGGATTGGATTGCCGTCCTTGACCGCGACATAGATCCTATAGAGGATAGATTGGACACTAACAAATTGGATGTGAACCTATTTCAGGCCTTTATTAACAAGTTCGATTTCTATATGTATAGTAATGAGCACCCCAGGCTAATAAGGGTGACACGGTTACGATAATGCGTTCCAGCTAACTCGGTCGGAATTTCAGGTTAAGACAGTCGATGCAGGGATCTTAGTTTGTCCAAATTGCCATTCTATAGTTTATTCGGATCCTAGGCTCGTATATATATATATATATATATATATATATATATATATATATTATTTTTGAACATTATTTTTGCCCATACTCGTATTTAAGTAGATATTCTGTTTTTAATTGAACAGTATTCTTATATTTTTATATCTACCGGCCTGATTATTTTGCGATAAATTTTATTGCGAAAATGTGTGCTATCCAGCATGATTCGAACCTGCGACCTCTATTTACATAGGGGAAGCTACCATTTGATATTGTACTGTCTTAACCACTCGACCATGAATAGCCTCATGATCAGACGAGGCTTTTATCATGCTTATATAACACAATTTTCGATCTACCGTAAATATAAAATATAAAATACTGTTTAATTAAAAACAGAATATCTACTTAAATACGAGTATCGGTAAAATAATTCATTACAAATTGTCGGTAACCGAGTTTCGTTAAAATTCGTTAATTTCCGTAACATGTTTATATATATATATATATATGAAATGAATTGTTTGAACATTATTTTTTATCGATACTCGTATTTAAGGAGATATTCTGTTTTTAATTAAACAGTATTATATATTTCTATCTACCGGTCTGATTATTTACGATAAATTGTTATTAGGAAAATGTGTACCATTCGAACCTGCGACCCCTTATTTACATAGGGAAAACTACCATTTGGTCTAGTGCAACGTCTTAGACCTCTGGACCACGAATATCCCCCAGTCTAAACGAGATTTTTATCAAGCCTATATAACACAATTTTCGATTCATCGCAAACAACCATATCTGCTCTGAAATGTATCGTAATGTCAACAAATGTAAACATATTACAGAAATTATGGAATTTTAACGAAACTTGGTTATAAACAACCGACAATTTGAAATATATATAGGTGGTGAACAAAATTATGGAAATATCCAGTACCATAATAGCATAATTTAGAAAATTTGATTAAACTCTCAAAATCTTGTTTAATTTTATGTTTGTTGGTTAGTAGTACTACATTTGTTTTTTAAGTAAAACTTTTTTTTTACAGATATTATTTAAATAAATTTATTAAAATCATCATTCAGGACTATTTAAGAAGTTTAAGTGATCGACTTCATCCTATGGTTTAGAAACCGTTTCCAGAGGGAAGCGGCATCTTTCAGAATGATAAAGCACCTATTCATACTGCTAAAGCTGTACCTGAATAGCACCAAGAATATTCTAGTGAAGAACATCTTATATGGTCACTAGAAATCTCAACCTAATTGAACATTTATGGTTTATTTTAGAAAAAAAAGTGAAAGAATTGGAAATTGTTTTAGCTGAAGAAAAGATAAAATTTCCTCTGGAAATAATTCAAGCTTTGTATGATTAGATTTAGAAACCGTAATTTTGTTTTTATTCACGCTTAAAAATGCTTGATTTTTAACCTCTTCAAGAGAAAATGCCTGTCTATAATGCGACCTTTATGATTTTTGCATAAAAATGATAATATAACACTTTACTACAGTATATATGGAAGAAGCTGAAGGTTTTGGAAAAGATGGAAACGAAAAGGAAATTAATACTGAGTATCAGGAAGAGACAACTAAAGTTCCTGAGACATGCAATGAGGAAGGAGGGCTTGGAGAACCTGATACTAACAGGCCAGATATATGGAAAAAGAGACAAGGGAAAGTAGCAGATAAAGTATTTGAAGGGTCTGTGCAAGTGGATGACAGAATGGGGGTTACGTGATGTAACATGAGAAAGCATGCTAATTGCAACCAGGGATAAGGGGACGTGGAAAGTCATGATCGCCTAAGTCCTGAAAAAACAAGGCACATAGAAGAAGATAAGGACAAAATATTTAAGAAAAAAAGAAGCATCCCTATCCCTAGTGGCTCTTAGCACGCTTTCTCCTGTAACGTCTCTCATCCCACGTTCTGTCATCCCCCTGCTCAGGCCTTTTAAATATGTTATCCGCTGTTTTCCTCTGTCTCTTTTTCCCTCTATCTGGTCTGTTGGTATCAGGTTCTCCAAGCCCTCCTTCCTCATTGCATGTCCCAGGAACTTTAGTTGTTTCTTCCTGATGCTCAATATTAATTTCCTTTTCGTTTCCATCATTTTCAAAACTTCGTCATTGCTCACATTCGGTCCACGATATCCGCAGCATCCTTCTGTAGAACCATATTTCAGCTGTTTCAAGTTTTCCCTTCATCTTTGTTGATATTTTCCAACATTCGCTGCCATATTGAAGAACTGACATCACATAGCAATCCAGTACTCTCTTTTCGTTTCTAGTGAAAGTTTCCTGTGTTTTAATACTTTACTCAGCTTCTGCAACGCGTCTTTCGCCATGCCAATTCGCCTTTGGATCTCTGTGTCGCACTTTCCGTCATCAGTTAGAACACTTCCCAGATATTTGAATTTTCGTACCTGCTTGATTTTAACACTCCCCACCTGTATTTGGCACTTTGGGCTGCTCTTTTTGCTGATGTCCATGCATTCGGTTTTCTTGCAGTTTATTTGTAATCCCTTCATGTCAATCTCTTCAGTTAACTTCTGTAGGAGGTCCTGCAGTTTCTTTTCCGCGTCTGCAATCAACACTGTGTCTTCTGCATATCTTATGTTGTTCAGATTGTGACCCCTGATGACAAATCCTGGCATAACATCAGGGGTTCTCAAAATATTCTCACTGTACAAGTTAAATAAATCCGTCGAAAATACACATCCCTGTCTTACGCCTCTTTCTATCTTTGTATAACAGTTGAATTCGTTACCTGTCCGTATGCAGGCAGTTTGTTGCCAGTGGAGGTTTTTAATTACCCTAATGTCTTTCCCAAATATATCGAGCCTGCTGGGCATCTCCATCAATTCTTTGTGGTGTAAAATTGTCATTATTTAAGTTTGTCGTTTTTTATTGTAAACAACATCGGCCATGAAAATCAAAGCTGTCTAAGTCTACAGAAATTATCTAAAAATATATAATAATCACGAGCATCGAAAAATTGATTTATTTCTGATATGTTTACATTGAAGTAATACCATTAAAATTAGAAGATCGGGAAATGTTTTATTAGTTTTATTGCTTTTACTCATCACATAAATATTTTGGTCGAAACAGAAGTTCGTATTATTTTTAAGTGACAATGTTTAGATATTTTTATGTCGAGTTGCTCAATCGTATACGCGGTCCGATCAAAAATGATCGTTAGCGTTGCTGTAGTAACGCAAATAAAGTAGGCAGAATGAATCTGCTTAGCACAGATTGACCTTGAACATTTGCAGATGCATGCTAAGTTATAAAGTGGTGCGTTGTGGTGCAATGGATGTAGGCTCGGAACGAGAAATCGGGGAAGTCGAGTTCAAATTACAGTTACATTCCTTGTATCCACTTACGCGCAAATAGTCTTGGCAAAGATATTAATCCGTCTCTTCCCTACAGTTAAGAGTTAATAACCTTGGCTGGCAACCAGTCTACCGCAAAAACTAATGGCAAACTACTGCGGGATAATCTTCTGCCAAATCAGTCATGTCTCTTTCAAGACATGATCTCCCAAGCGTGTATCCCGTACGGCACTTAACTGACTGATATTAACTTACGCGCAAGTACCCTTGGGAAAGGTATTAATCCGTCCTTTCCCTCCAGTTTTAGGTTAAATAATAGAACAGATAAGGTTCTGTAGACTTGGATGGCAACCAGCCTATAGCAGAAAGTAATGGCAACCCAGCGGGAAATAATAATCCCAGTCAGTCATGTCTCTTTCGAGACATAATCGCTCCAAAGCGTGTATCACGTATGGCACCTAACTGGCTAAGTTATGACGTTCTTTTTCCTTGTTAATAGCAGTGGTTTATAGGAAAATATGTAGAGTGTGGTCATCTTACTACATCAAATTTAATCAGTGATCATGGCAGTAGATTTCGACAAATACAACATTTCATATGTCTAACAACCACATAATAACAAGTTATCGCCCCTTATAACATTTGCTTCCATCTCAAAATCAACTCCCACTTGAAGACAAAATTTCAAGACATTGTAGAAATCCGAGAGAATGCAACGATGCAGCCGCTCGTTACTCACCAAAAACAATTTCGAAATTGGTAACGATACTCTGTCGCATCGGGGGTGTCGAGCTCGAATTCCAGTTGAATTTCTTGCATTCACTTACGCGCAAATAAACCTGGGAAAGGTATTAATCCGTCTTTTTCCTTTACAAATTGGGTTCTAAAGCCTAGACTGGCATCCAGTCTACCGCAGAAAGTATGGCAACCTACTGCAGTAAAATCTTCTAACCGGTCAGTCATATCTCTTTCGGAACATGATCGCCTAAGCGTGTATCCCGTATGGCCCTTAACTGACTGACTGATATTCGGACTAGAGTCTTCGTCTTTTTTTGTTGTTGCTATAACAACAAACGTGCCTTTATGCAACTGATGAAGTCCGGCGAGCTCAATGGCTGGAAACGTTTTCATAACAGCAGCAACAACAACAACAAAAATGAATACAATACCCTGATTATATATAGTGTAAATAATAAATTCTTTTAATCTATGTTGGATTTGACATCAGGTCTGGTGTTTTCTTGACAGAAGAAGACAAGCATCATATTGGACAATTTCAGGCGTTTTCATTCATTGCTGCCTTTAATTAGTCTAACTAGGAACAGTACTTGTTCGAATTCAACGTCTGATTTTGCAGAAAGAGCTCGAAAAAAGCAATGCTCTTCCAGTTCAACTAGATACTCAGCATCACGTTCAAATTATTGGATTATTGCTTTTATTTTACTCTTAATGACATTTATGTCGTGATGTGGATCCCTCTGTCTTTTTTTACGAATATTTTCTCAGCACTGACGAGCTTTTTTCTCTAGTACCTCGACTGCATGAAGTAAAGTGTTCTACTAAATTGGTATTAAGTTTCCGCCCTTTTTACTGTTAGAATAGGTAAATGTAGGTTCCACTTCTACTTCAATCGTTTCTTTTCTTGCAATCCCGCAGGTGAACTCTTTTTTAATCTCGACTGGGTCAGTCTTTAATTTTATTATTTAGGTATTTATTTCATCCTTCCCTCTCCGTTAGCAAGAGGGCTTTTTGATTCTCCCTATCAGCAGAATTCAGCGGTCACTGATAGTTTTTGTGGAATGGGCGAAGCTTAGTGACATTACTGACTTTTAGTTTGAATACGTTTGTTATATTTTAGTTGTTTATGCATTAATTCCCTTCACTCTCAATTTCATATTAAAAAAAGAATAAAAATAGACAGTTTTCTTTTTTAGATCCCCTATGAATATGTAGTATTCTGGTGTGCGTAGGATTGGATGGTGATGGATAAGTTCTTGTGGTGAATGAACGAATTTTGATGAGTGATTTGTGAATATGATTAACTAGGTCTCGGATAGAAAGTGTGGACCAGTGTCACTCCATTTCCCCGTCGGTCTTGTGACACAATTATTGTAACTTTTACAACAATGAATTGTCAGTTTGTGCATGACTCAGCCTTAGGAAAAATCTTACTGAACAACCCGAACTGTGGTATGGAATATGTAGATCATTGTTTTCAGTTTTGCACAAAGCAAGGTCTGCACACTATTTGCGTGTACTCGAAGCAACTTGTATTAGGTTACACCTGTGCAAATGAAAAGAGCACTTTATTCTCTCATTTTGTTTATTTGGGGGTTTACGTGTAAAATATTTTCCTTTTAAATATTCTCTTGGGACATTTATTATTCTTTTATTCGGAAATTATTTTAAATATTCTCTTGGAACATTTATTATTCTTTTATTCGTGAATTATTTGACTAATAATTTGTTTTAATCATGTTCTGATGTTTCTTCTTATCTATATTTTTCACTGAAAAAATGTCTTTTTTTGACTAACTTTGCCAGCGGTTTCCTCCCGAAGAAATGTTGTGTGAAAGGATTCCCTAATGGAAATTAAGTAGAAAAAACAGAAAAACAAATTAGTAAATGCTATCGTACCTTTTGAAATCAATATATATACATATAATTTTTCTATAGAACCTATTGCAAATTATTTTCCTTTGTAAATATAACAAAAAACAGTATGAAAATATTATCCAGTATTTAGGAATAGGCGTAAACAGAACTGTTGAAATTGGGCTGTTTTATGTGCAATTATAAATGCATTGTTCTTTAATTCAATATGGGATCTCATTCTCAGTAATTTTATTGCTCAGAGTCATTGTAAATGAGAAAAGGCGATAAACGACATTCAAGAACAAAACTGGGTGATTCGGGGTTTTCAGGAGCGTAGAACCATTTCTTAATTATTGTTGTTCCTTAGGTTCTTAGGGGAGATAGCATTTGTTAGGGTCCCAACTCATCGCAATTAGTGACCATCCCTCAAACGGAAACATCATGAAAGTATAAAAAATACATTTTTATAGTGCAAATACCGTTTAGTAAAGCGACCAGTACACTTCGGCGTGAGATAATAGTTAGGAACCTTTCTTGATAGACCAATTACAATTGAGTAGTGATTTCGATTCTCAATGGGTGCTTCATACTTTCGGCTTTGTAGCACAACAAAGGTACTCTTAGAAAATTATTTACGGAAGCCTTGAGATGTGATAATTTTAGTAAACTTATCACGATAAAACTATTACAACTTAAGATGTACCATATTTTAGATTTCGTGATACATTTAAGTTGCACTCAAAAAATCGGCATATTGTAAAATAAGCAGCAAAACATTTTATCTGTCGTCGTAGGTATAGAATTTTAGTTCAATATATATATATATATATATATATATATATATATATATATATATAGTGTGTATCGAGGCAGCAAATAATTTTATAAAATATACTGTAAAATTTAAGAGACAATGAATATCTATTATGTTTAATCATGAGCGGTTCTAAACGTCGTATTTTGGCTTTAATTTCAGTTGAAAATGAAGACAAAAATTCTCCAACATTTGGATAATGTTTTATTACGTTGGTTCTAAGCTTTTGGCTCACATGAGCCATCTTCAGAGAGGTTATTAAGACGGTAACACAATAACATCCACCATCATATATATATATATATATATATATATATATATATATATATATATATATAGCAATCTTTTGTTGTACAAACCTTACAATAGCAAGCAATAAGCGTAATTTAAAAGGCATTTTTTTCTAATAACTACAAAAAAGTGGTTTCGTGCCAGTCTTATCAAGTTTACTCCTGGGAATTTAAATAAAAGACGTGTAAAGGAAATGAAGAATCACTAATGAGACGAAAAATGTGTACAAGGAGAACTGGAGCCCAATAACATTCAAACGCAGGAAGTCTTTATACATCAGGTCCCGTAAGTCTTCCCTCTGTAAACAGAGGGATTGATCGCTGGATTTGAATGTTACTGGGCTCCAGTTTTTAGTTATTAGAATTTACATTAAAACTGCCTTTTAAATTACGCTTATTCCTGACTATATATATATAAATAGAATAAGTGAATTAATATTTATATTATATATATATTTTTTTTTTTTTTTATAAGCGTTTCACCCCGAGCAAGGCATGTCACTGCCACTACTGTGCAGGGGGCTACGTAGAGAGGAGAAAGGCTGGTTAAATATAGGACATAACAGAGGGTGGGTGATAGGCGGGTGAGGATACCGAGAATGAGGGTTGGGTAGATGAGAGTGTTGTGAGAATAGTTGGGAGTTAGTGTGATAGGAGGTGTCTATTGACCCTACATTTAAACACCTGGAGATTGTAACTGTCGGGAAAGCAGACTTGTGGAAGGGAGTTCCACAGGCGGGAAGCGCGAGAAAAGAAGCTGTTGGAGTAGAATTTACGGTTACATCTTATTTGTTTAACTGTAAAAGGGTGGGACCTAGTTGCTAATCTAGTATCTCGTGTAAATTCGTGCTTGGGCGGCACCAGTGATCTAAGCTCATCGGAGCAGAAGCCATGAAAGTACTTGTAGAAGAGGCACAGGGAAGCTACATCGCGCCGGTGTGAGAGCGGCTGCAGCCGGTCTGCCAAGTTAGTATCAACCACGTTACAGATCCTCCTTTGTATTTTGTCAAGAAGCCCAAGGAGAGCAGCAGGGGCACCCGACCAGATATGGCAGCAATATTCAATACACGGGCGGATGGTAGATTTGTATATGTGCAGAATAGTTTCAGGTGGGAAAAATTTCCGGGCCCTGCACAGAGAGCCGACTTTCATAGCAGCAGATTTGGCAATGGATTCAATATAGTCATTCCATTTGAGGTCCGCCGAGAGTGTAAGGCCAAGGAGGCGTAGTATTTTACTCTCTGGGAGGCTAGCCTGTCCCATGCTAATGGGAGGTAGATGCGATAGTCTATGGTGGTTAGTTGATAACAGCTTTGTTTTGGAGGCATTGAAATTTACCAACCATTTCCTACCCCAGGTCACTACGGATTGGAGGTCCCTTTCCAGTGCGGCAGCGAGGTTCACTTTGTCGTCCAGACCTGGTTTCTGATCGATGCGGGAGTAGATTGTTGTGTCGTCGGCATACATGCCAACTTGGGATCTAATGGTGTCGGGGAGATCATTAATGTAGATCAGAAATAGCGTGGGACCTAGGATAGAACCTTGAGGGACGCCCGCGTTCGTCTGGTAGTTTTGGGAGGCATGCCCATTTAATACCACCTTTAATGTGCGGTTAGAGAGGAAGGACTGGATGAGGTCAAACAGATGTCCAGTTATCCCATAGCTCCGCAGTTTGCACAAGAGGCCAGCATGCCAGACCCTGTCGAATGCTTTGGAGATATCCAAGGCAACGGTTCGGGCTTCACCATTCTTGTCGAGTGCCTGGTATATGTACTCGGTAATGGTCGTTAGCATATCAGCAGTAGACCTGGTGAAGCGAAACCCATACTGTTTGTCAGAGAGAAGCCCGTTGGTCATAAGGTGCTGAATCACCTCGGCGTTGATAATGGCTTCGAAAACTTTGCCAAAGATTGGAAGGAGACTAATAGGACGGTAATTGGCGGGGTCCGAGGGTTCGCCAGAATTCTTAAATATAGGTACTACGCAGGAGGACTTCCAACAGGCAGGAAAGCAGGAAGCAGATAGGCAGAGGTTATAGAGTTTAGAGAGGACAGAGGAGAGTTCTGGGGCACATATATATATTTTAACGAAACTTGGTTATAAGCAACCGACAATTTGTAATGAATTATTTTGAACATTATTTTTACCGATACTTGTATTTAAGTAGATATTCTGTTTTTAATTAAACAGTATTTTATATTTATAATTTATTAAATCAGGCCGGTAGATATAAATATAAAATACTGTTTAATTAAAAACAGAATATCTACTTATACGAGTATCGGTAAAAATAATGTTCAAAATAATTCATTACATATATATAAATATAAAATTATCGTCAAATTATTTACCATATATACTCCCGTATTATGGGACAGTCGAACAGAGAATTTTGAGGCTAATTTTGTGTTGATCGCATTATACACGAGATCTACTGGCAGCAGTACACACGCTCATTTTATATCACGAGGATGATACAACACCCTTAAAAGTAGATATAAAATTAGGTCTTTAAAAGTCGCATAATAGACGAAAATATACGGCACATTTCGTCATTGAATAACCCATAGAATTATTGATCTGTCGATAAACAAAATCAACCAACAAAATGAGAAATAAAAAAACAATCTCGTCCACCATGACTTAATATTAACCTTTCAGATGAAATGAGGATAAATGTCTAACAAAATATTCAGTTACTGCAGTTCGTGCTAAATAATGCTACGTAATTCGCAGTCAGTGACCAGTTACTTTTCGTTAATCATATTTTCGGAGAACCACTCTTTTTATATGCATTCACCTGAATAGAGACACTAAACTGAAAGAAAAAAAACTACGAGGCCATAATCAAAGATCGATTTTTTTTTTTAGAAATTACAGAAAGCTATAGTAAAAGTTCCCCAGTTGATAAATATTAATTCAGTTATTCATTTCCTTTCCGTTTTTTAAAAATCCTTTCACCTCAAGGAAGACGATAATGCCAGTTCAACGCAAATCGTTACTGAGATTGAAGGAAAATGAGAGAAAAAACGTAGTGAAGAGAGAGAGAAGAAAAACAAAAAAACATCATTCCAGAGGATAAATGATGGCAATTTATGTGGCGTTTAAATTTTTGAAGATCGCAAGAGGGAAAAAAAAGAGACACGGGAAAGTAACGCATTACATACTTGATGAGTTTCGGCAAATCGACAGCAGAACAAGGTTTCTTCGTGAGAAAAAAAAAAGAAAATAAAAGAATACTGGATTGCTATGTGATGCCAGTTCTTCAAAATGGTAGTGAATGCTGACCGATCTCCTCAAAGATGAAGAAGAGACAGGGAACAACCGAAATGGGGTTCTACATAAGAATACTGAACATACCATAGACCGAAAATGTGAAAAACCTTGAGATTTTCAGAGAAGAAACAAAAGAGAAACTAATACTTAACACACACACACACGCACACACACACACACACACACACACACACACACACACACACACACACATATATACATGTATATATATATATATATATATATATATATATATTTAAATAGATCGAACAATACTTCAGATACAACAATTTATATATATATATATATATATATATATATATATATATATATATACGAATATACGGAGTCTAACCGTACTGATGAGCTGTGATACAGCGAAACAGATCTGTCTGCGGATGACAATAATTACGCTCTCACACCCTGATTGAGCACTCTAGAAGAAAGGTAGACTTTGAAAAACAGTAGCCACTCTAGCGTGTACGCATCGCTCATTCAGTAAAATTGAATTTGAGCACAGTAGCTGTTGGGCGCGTAATATGATACGCGCTAAAAAGACTGCCTTCTTCCACCGAACGCCCCGTGGCCCAGGGGTAGAGTCGCCGACTTACGCCAAATCGGTCGGCTTTCGAGCCTGGGTTGTGTAGCAATCGGAGTCTAACCTTACTGATGAGCTATGACATATATATATATCTGGAAGTATGGTAGACTTTGAAAAACAGTAGCTACTCTGGCATCTGCGCATCGTTCATTCAGCAATGAATTAGAACACTCTCATATAGAATTACACTTTTAGTGTGTATAATGATAATATACACGCTAAAATGTCTGCCCTCTTCTACCGAGCGCCCGTAGCTCGGAGGTAGAATCGCCGACTAACGCCAATTCAGTCGGGTTTCAATCCTGCGTAAAAAGCAATCGGCCGTCTAACCGTAATGATGAGCTGTGATTCAGTGAAACAGATCTGTCTGTGGATGACTATATATATATTGTGTATTTAGGCAGCAAATCTTCTTTAAGACATGTCAGATTAAATAAATTGCAAACTTGTACCTGTTATTTTTAATAAAATCCGTTCATACTTATATATATATATATATATATATATATATATATATATATATTTGAACTTGTATTTGTTTAGCATTATTGATATTTTTAATAACTTGTTAAACAAATAAAAATTCAAATATGTCGTCTTAATGCAAGTTTCATGGATTTTCGTTAAATTCCGTAATATATATATTGTCATCCGCAGACAGATCTGTTTCGCTGTATCACAGCTCATCAGTACGATTAGACTCCGATTGCTTTTAACCCAGGATAGAAACCCGACCGAATTGGCGTCAGTCGGCGATTCTGCCTCTGGGCTATGGCGGTCTCACTCTCTCTCTCTCTCTCTCTCTCTCTCTATATATATATATATATATATATATATATATAATACAGTGGTAATAGTAGACACGGAAAGGAAACTATAAAACCTCTGGCAGAATATCGTCAAAGAAATCGGAAGAAATTCTAAACATAAACTACAAGAAAACTGAATTCAGGATAATAAGCAAAAGTGGAGCCCCAAATGCAATGTAGTGGGAGATACTAAAATCAAGCAGGTACATAAATTTAAATTCCTGGGAAATGTTCAAACAAAAGACGGAAAGTACAACGCCACTGAGACCCGAAGACGTATTGGCATAGCCATAAACGAATTCCAAAAGCTAAGCCGAGTATTAAGAGACAGGAAAATTTAATTGGAAACAAAGAAATGAGTATTGTACCGTTTCGTGATATCTCTCCGCCTGTATGGCAGCGAATGCTGGACAATCTCCTAAATGATGAAATGGAAAACACATGTAGTTCTACAGAAGGATGCTTAGGATACCATAAGGATACCATGATCTTCTCAAAGATGACGGAGAGCCTCAAAGCAACAGAAATGTGGTTCTACAGAAGGATGCTGACAAACATGTGAGCGACGATGAGGTTTTGGAGAGAGTAAAAACAAAATGTAAACTTATATTTAACATTAGGTAGCGACAAATGGAAAAACCGATTGGGAGAAATACCAAGACAAAATGTATTAAGAGCTATAAGGGACAGGAAGATGTAGAGGACTATGATCGCCTGTGCACTAAGAAAGAAAGAGAAATCTCCGATTGTGTTTGATGTGATGCTAATGTTGGGGATAATTTATTTGCAAATTTTGTTGATGGAGTGTTCAAGGGTCAGTCAGTTATGTGCCATACATGAAACACGCTTGGGCGATCATGTCTCGAAAGAGACATGACTGACTGGGCAGAAGATTATCCCGCAGTAGGTTGCCATTGCTTTCTGCGGTAGACTGGTTGCCGACCAAGGCTATAGAACCCAATCTGTCCTGTTATTTAACCCATAACTGGGGGGAATAATTAAATGTGCTACCCCCGGTATCTACTTTGTTGGACTTGTGGACGTCGTATGCTGCTTTTCTGGCGTTGAAGAAACGACGTGGATAAAAAAGAAGTCTAAATATTTGGAAGTAATTGAAGGTGAGATGCCAAACCAGGACCAATAACGTTGCAGATTCTTCTTTGTCACACCAGATATAATTTTTAAAGCAAAGAAATTTGGTCGATCGGAAGTTGAAAATGGTAAGCCGAATTTTAATTCTGGCTACTTCAGCTGCGCTTACGTTTGCATTAATTATCTTGCCGAAGGCATAAATTCATTGATATCAGTCAGTTAAGTGCTATATGTGATACACGCTTGGGCGATCATGTCTTGAAAGCGACATGACTGACTGAGCAGAAGATTATCCCGCAGTAGGTTGCCATTACTTTCTGCGGTAGACTGGTTGCCAGCCACGCCACGCCGGTAAGAAAGTGACTGAAACCGAGATGCATAGTCAGATTCAATTACACTGCAGATCCTTCTTCGAATTTCGTCGAGACCACCTCGAGATGAATAGCAGGAGCACTAAACCAGATATGGCAACAATATTTAATACACGCTAGATTTATAAATGTGGAAGATGAATTCTGACCAAAAAAAACTTCTCTCCCGACACAGATATCTAATATTCCCATCAATAGACGCAACTATAGATCTATTTATTTATAGAACCGATATATTCATTCTATAGTTTCAGCATTTCAACAGCTCTTTAATAAACAACCGACGAAGGAGCACTGGAATAGCAGACAGGCCTGCTTAAAAAGCTAAGCAGAGTATTAAATACACAAGAAAAATTAAGGTAAGTTCACGACATTTTTATCCCCATTGAGTTGTATTAGTTTATATTTGCTCAGAACAAATCGACTGCCCAAATAATTCCTACCATTATTCGGCATTTTAAACTCAAGATTCCAATAACTATCTTTTATTCTAGAAATGTTGGAACTGCTAGGTAAAATTAGTATATTTGGGTATGACATTAGTATAATCTAGGACATATAATTGCAACAAACCATCGGCATACGGATCAAAAACAAATTCAGTAGAAAGAGGTATAAGACAATGATTTGTCTTCTCGCCGGATTTATTCAATCTATTCCAATAAATCGGTTCTGAGAGATTTAGAAGTCCGACCAGATTTAATTTTAGGTGACCTCAATCTTAATAGCACGAGATACGGAAATACATAAACGAAACTGCAAGAACACCTACAGAAGGTAGTGAAGGAAAGCAAGAATAAGGAACTAATCATTAATTGCAAGAAGACAGAATGCATTGATGCACAGGGCCAACTGAACATATACATTACAAATTGAAGGAAACAAAGCATCTAAAAAAATTTAAACATATGGTAGATGCATTAAAATAAGATAGATAATGCTACATTGAAACCTGTAGGTGCAGTGGGATAGCCGAAGATGCCTTCTATAAGCTAAACAAAATATTAAAAAAAAACCCAGAAAAATTCCTTAGAAACTGTTGGGGCGCTCTCCACCTTTCCACGGAAATGAACTATTCGAATCACTATATAAAATAGTATGAATTATACCTCGAGGAAGGAAGTCGAGGAAGGAAGTCGCGTGAGCGAGTCCGTCGGGTATTTCCGGAATTGCACCGAAAGTGTTCTTCTAGTCAATCTATCACTTCTCTACGACGATACTGTATACTAATTACCTTGTTTCTGTATTCTACTAATCCTCACCTCTTGTAAATACTTCTCTTTCCTGTCAATACACCTACTTTTATACTATTACGTTGTTTTGTATTATTTCACATAATTCTGTTACCCGACGTCACAGAAACAAAAAAAAAACGTGCTCAATTGTTATGAAACGCCATTTCTTTTTATGGCAATGAATGGTGGACAGATGAAGAAGAGACTTGAAGCATCAGCAAACGTAGTTCTACAGAAGGATGCTGATAATGTTATGGATTTGATATGTGAGAGACGTCGAACTTTTAGATAAAAGGAAGCAAAATTTAACATAAGAAAGAGAGAGTTCAAATTTCTTGGGAATATGACGAAGAAAGACGACTTGGAAAATTTGATGCTCACAGGACAAATTGAAGAAAAGAGAGACAGGAAGGAGAACAATGGAAAACATATATAGCGACTTGAATAAATGGTTGCCAGGGCGATCTTTAGGAGAGATAAGAGAAAGACAACATTTAATTAGAGCTACAAAGAACAGGAAAGTGTGGCGGGCAATGATCGTGTACCTCCTGAATGAAGACAGCACATAGAAGCAGAAGAAGAAAGTCGATAAAATATGGCGTAACATGTCATGTGAGACGCAGTGTATACGAATATATATTGATTTCACGGAAAATATCTAGGATTCATAAAATTGTGGTTTGTAAAATATGTGCTGCATGATGCGTGCTTGTGTGCGCGCGTAAATATGTATAAGTGTGCGTGTGTAACATGGATGGTGCGGTGGAAGTAAGACAAGTCGTTTCACAAGCGTTGCATAATGAACTCGAAAATTAGAAATTGTGAGAAAGATTTTTTTTTCCTCGTCCTCTTTGCACGACAGTCAATATTTCCCCGTTGAATAGTTGGTGTCGCTCAATCATTTTTCTTCTCTCTTTCTCGCGACACGCCTTTTTAACGATGGAGGTGCTGAAAAGTTCTCGTCTCGACTATGGAGACCTTGCCAACTTCAAATTTTAATGTATGTTATTTTATTCCGGTTTTTGAAAGTGCGTAGGTTTGCAACTTTGTCCAGTCCTCAGTTGAGTCTATCCGAGTCTTCATCTATCTATCTATCTATCTATCTATCTATCTATCTATCTATCTATCTATCTATCCCAGTTTGTTATCTATCTATCTATCTATCTATCTATCTATCTATCTATCTATCTATCTATTTCAGTCTGTTTCCTATCTATCTATCTATCTATCTATCTATCTATCTATCTATCTATCTATCTATCTATCAGTCTGTTCCTATCTATCTATCTATCTATCTATCTATCTATCTATCTATTTCTCTCCTATCTATCTATCTATCTATTTCAGTTTGCTCTTATCTATCTATCTATCTATAAGTAAGAAACAGAACATCCCTATCGGAATATTATTGGTATCTAAAGGAGACAAATAAAACACCTACATTAAAATGGAAAATTTAAAAAAAAGCTAAAATATGTATGTCTTTAAGCAACCCATGCCCTTTGTGTCTATATGAAAAACGATATATTATTAAATCTTTTAAGTATAAAAATCCATTAAATAAACGTAATGACATAAATGTCATTTGTAAACATTGTAAAATATTCACCTAAGAAAATGGATGAAAAAAATGTTAACTTGCATATATCTAATAATTTGTTTTATAAAGACAATAATTAAATAGATATTAAAATAATTAAATTGGATATTAAATTTTTTTAAACAATTATTTCAAAGATTGAATTGTATTAGAACATAATAATAATATAATTGATTTTGGATAAAAAATAAAATGAATTTTGTAAAAATCAATAAATAAATAGATATTAAAAGATGTTATTTATAAATTAAAAGTTTTGAAAACTTAGAATAAAATGCATTCTGAATCGAAATAAAAATAGTATATTATACTCAAAGGTCCCTTTAAGTTAGATCAAATATATAAAATACTTTCTTTCTTCAAAGTTTTTCATTTTTCTTTTTCTTTTAGAAAATGTTAAGATAAAGGAAAAGCTAAAAGAAAAGATTTTGCAACAATAATGGATGCATCAACGAAAATAGGATTTAAGCATGGGTTAAAATAAGTTGACATTTTGGCCGTTAGGATCGAAAGAAGAAATAATATATTCCCCAAAAATATAAACATTTTTTTCAAATTTAAAGTGAATCTATATTTTTTAGTTAAATTGAATACACACATAAATTTTAATGCCTTATATATTTATAAATAACAAACCTATTGTTTCTCATATTTAAACGAAAATCATTTTCACAACAATGATCTAACATTGCCTGATGAGGAGGTAGAAATCTCAAAAGAGAAATTTTCGTGTCGCAATGTGTTTTTAATTAAAAAACAAATTTTAATTATATGATTCTATCTATCTATCTATCTATCTATCTATCTATCTATCTATCTATCTATCTATCTATCCATCTATCTATCTATCTATCTATCTTAAACCGTTCGTATCTATCTATCTATCTATCTATCTATCTATCTCAGTTTGAAATGGTCCACATACAACAGCCGTCCTGAAAGACGAAGATCGCAGTTGAAATACATTTTAAAAATAAAATCAATATTTCCGGATTAAACAGGGATTTGGTTTAGTCAGAGACTATAATTTCTACAGGGAGCTCTCTAACCAACAACAATATTCCACGGAATAGTCAGTACCACTTCTATACTTATTCCTGGTATCGTTTAAAAAGAACATCAGTCTGTTAGAAAATTCCGATTTTTCAATTTAGTTACAAGATTATTATAAAAAAAACCACACACACACAGACACTCATGTACACACACACACACACACATATATATATATATATATATATATATATATATATATATATATATATACATATTATCTTGCGTCGGTAGCACGACTTTGAGTTTCATACACTATGCAATCATCAGGTGCCTATTACAAGCTGACCGTTTAAGTGATCAGAATTTAAGTTCATTCAATGTTCGCGGAAGTTAAATCTTACAAATTTAGACTACTATATTTTAATTTATCAAGAGTATAAAATAATAGACAAAAATTACATGATGATAAATTAATTAACAATTCAAAAAATTAAAATTAAAAAAAGTCTCAAAGATGAATTCAAAGTTGGGTAATTTACAATTATTAATAATAATAAATATTTGCCGGGTAAAAGAAAGAAAGAAAGAAAGGAAGGAAGAAAAATGTGAGTAAAAACGAAATAAATAAACGTACAGTGGAATCTGTGTTAATCGGGTCTAAGAATTTAAGTTAGTATTTTTTTCTATGGCAACATGTGGTCATCAATTCAGTTTTTTGTTTATGTATATATATTGGCAAGAGCCAGTTTCCCTGACGAGCCGTAGGGCGAAACCGTGGTAGGTTGTTGTTGGCTCTTGCTTAGATTTTCTGTCTTTGTTTGCTCTACTTTCGTATTGAGCGCTTTAGTGTTAGGGTTTTCGTCTTGGGTTTTTTTTTTCTTTCTTACGAGTACTTGACTTGTTGTTCATGTACTTCGTTTGTTTCTTTTTTCACTTCCCCTTCTTTTCCCTCCGAGTTCGTTCTGGGTGGGTTGTGCAAGACGATTTAAATTATAGCTTAATTAATACTAATTTCGGCAGAGTTAGTTCTGTTACTATTGGTATTGTTATTACTATATATATATATATATAGGAGAATCCATATATAGAAGAATCCAAAGGAGTATCCTGGACATAAAGTGTTAGGCTAACTCTCTAAGAGGGCTCTAAATATATATGTATATAAATACATATAGAGCAAATATAAGAAAAAATTAAGGCAGACGTTATTTCATGGTAAGTCGGAAGCAGAGGTCTATTTCAGGCGAACCATCGTCAGCTTCCGTTTTTACTGTACAGAAGATATTACACGATTCGTGTAAAATGTTCCGTACAATAAAGACGGAAGCTGATGATGGTTCGCCTGAAATAGACCTCTGCTTCCGATTTACCATGAAATTACGTGTCTGCCTTAATTTTTTCTTATATATATATATATATATATATATATATATATATATATATATATATATATGACTTATTTTTAAAGTTATTTTTAGGGTATACTCGTATTCGAGTA